>PIJE02002147.1:12585-81726 GCA_002895965.2 Coryphaenoides rupestris
GCATTAATAATTTCCACAGGGGTCAGGGGTGCTAAACATCCGATGCACGAGCACGGAAGGTCTTGGTCATCCACTGAGTGTTTAACAAGTGGGGGGTTGTGTACTGCACACAAGAAAACACATGGACACACACAGAGTCGCTTTCTGTCTTATCCATCGCTACAGAGGCAGCCTATGCAACGGGAGAACGAGAGAGAGAGAGAGCAGAGAGAGAGAGAGAGAGAGAAGAGCGCAAGCAAGCAAGATGGTTTTCTGGTCGCAAACATCACACACACACACAAGACGGTCGGCCAGAAAGCGACTATGAGAGAGTATAAACACATCATTAGGAACAACGGTACAATGACCCTTGCCGAGGGGAGTCGCACTACCCGACATTTTAGCCGCACATTGCGAGACAGGCAGGAACCACAACGAGCACGA
The DNA here is from genome assembly GCA_002895965.2 of Coryphaenoides rupestris. Lineage (NCBI taxonomy): Eukaryota > Metazoa > Chordata > Actinopteri > Gadiformes > Macrouridae > Coryphaenoides > Coryphaenoides rupestris. Next base: position 13,009 of record PIJE02002147.1, read on the forward strand.
TGGTCATTCTTTTTTTTTTAACAATACTCATATTTTTATATGATGCTATCAATCACTAACACAACACAACCACATAGTCTAGACTTGCTCTGATTCGTTCTCCATTCTTCTTGGCGTGTACTCATTACATCACACATACTAACGCACACATCACACAATTCATGGACATTGACACAATGACTTTATAAATGCAATTAACCAGCCAAATGAAAACAACACTGTATCACACACTGCAACAACGCGAGCTCCTCAATACGTATATCTCTTCTAACACACCACGCCAAGAAGCCGTCTATTATGCATTATTTGGATATTTTCCATGTTTTTCAATCACATTGTTCAGGGCTATATCAAGATAGAGAGTACATTTTATATTCTGAAGACCGAACTTTCACTGTATCGGCGGTTGTGGCAATTCTGTATTTTCTTCGCCCGCTTAGCATGGAGGAGTGGCGACAGTGGTTGGAACCCTTTGACAAGGCGATGTGTTTTTATTTCTGACTGGTGATGCTGCAACAATTGCTGCTTGCGGCTTGGGTTGCCCAGTCTGCTAGTGTTGTGTTGTTGTGTTTAAGGAAAGGGACCACATTGCGGAGAATACAGCGAACCTAGGGCTAAAGACCCCGCTTCTGATGATGCTGAGTTTTGGGGTTAAGAGATGAGGGTTTGAATGTAAATTACCCCTGTTAAAAAAGGCAATGAAAAAATGAAATTGCACTATGCTAACGTTGTGTTGTGTGTGTGTGTGTGTGTGTGTGTGTGTGTGTGTGTGTTGTTGTGTGTGTTGTGTGGTGCGGTTGCATCATCTGGATTAACTTCCCTTTGGGTCTTCATTTCTCCAAAATCACTCGAAGCACCACTCCTGGCATGGAGTGCCAGTAACCCTGCCTCCATTGCCATCCTGGTGCTGTTTTCCATTATTGCCCTTTAAAATTTTCGACTCCTAGACCCGAACACCACCCCACTCCCTACACAAACACCACACACACACACACCTCAAAACATAACCTCCACTAATACGCTCGCACCCGCTCTCCCTCAAGATGAACCCTGTCTCGGCCAGGCCACGAATCCCATCACCCTTGTAAAATTCCCCTCAGTCTCTTATGTCCTTGCTTAATCATTGCCGGCTTTAACAGAGCCTCAAATCTGCTAAATATCCGGTACATCAAAAGCGACATCTCCCCCCCTCACCTGTTCCTGCAGGAGTCCAGGGAGATAAGTCCAGTGGGGAAGGGGGAGACACGGTTTGAAAACCATGCGGGAAAGGTGTAACCTCTGATAAGACAGAACAGAGGTGCATGTGTGTATTAATGAATAGCAGGAAGATAAACTAGTGGATGAAAACAGGGGGAGCAAAATATTATAATTCACTATAACAAGGATCGACATTAGCTATTTATTGATGAGCAGGTTTGGTCTAGACCCGGTGCAGAAAGCGACCATTTCCCTCGTTGAGGAAAAGGAAAATCCCGGGTTGAGAAACATTGGTGGTCGGCCATCTTAGGACAGGAGTTTAAATAAAGACCAAAACCCAACCAAAATTATTTATTTCTGCGAGAAGGAGAGAGAGAGAACGTATGATATTTGTTCTGCATAGTGATACACATACAGTACATGTTCACTGGCATGTCTATAATCCCCAACTCTCCCCTCTTAGTTTGTATGTCTGGGGAAAACCTCAATATCCGCACTCCTGTCAGGTCAAACATCTGAAGATGAAGCCGAATTGAAACAAAAAAACTTCAACTTTTGTTATAATGGACATCGTTAGCGGCAGTTAGAGTCAGAGGACACACAGAGACAGACGGGCGGCGAGACAGTGTTGTGGAGAGGAGGGAGGGGGAGACGGGCGGCGGCGAGACAGCGTTGTGGGGAGGAGGAGGGAGGGGGAGACGGCGGTGCGCGAGACAGGTTGTGGGGTGGAGGAGGGAGGGAGGAGGGGGGAGACGGCGGGCGGGCGAGACAGTGTTGTGGGGGAGAGGAGGGAGGGGGGAGACGGAGCGGGCGGCAGCGAGACAGTGTTGTGGGGGAGGGTGTGGTGGTGGTGGGGGGGCAGGGGGGGGCAGAGACAGATCCCTTATCTGTCCTTAGACAAACTAACGAGGCTGCTCAGCCCAGCAGAGTCATGATCACAACTCTGCCGTCTCTCTCTCTCCTCTCAGTCTCTCTCTCTCTCTCTCTCTCTCTCTCCCTCTCTCTCTTTGTCTCCATTGTGACGCCGTGATGGACAGACGGGTAAAACTTCATCAGCGTGTGTACTCTTTCTCCCCCGCCCTCTCTCTTTCTCCCCTTCTCCACCACACCCCTTCATATAGACACTCTCTCCGTCTCCTGCCACTCTCTCTAGAATGAGTGTGCTAATAGAGGGTAGGTGGTCAAGAATTGCTCAAGAATACTAAGAACTAAATACTGCGAAGAACTAAACGTATCACGACAATCGGTGGCTGCACCCCAAAGAGGGACCAGCACTCAATTTATTAATTAACAATGCAGTTCAATAGAAATCCCACGGTTTGAACTAAAAGTCGCCGTCTTCTTGCCATGACCTCCAGAGCTCTTGCTTTCTTTGGCAGTGATCAATTCATCAGTCCCTCTCCCTCTTCTCATCAATATGATCAATATTATGCTACAGCAGAACGATTAGGCCTACCTCCTGGACCTGGAGGCTAGACCATTTTTCAGGCGATGTTGTAAGATTAGCTGCATCCATGGTAGCCAGGTCCAGCATACATGCTGGTGAACTGCAGTGCTGTGACACCAGTAAACACTAAAGGGGAAACTAGAGTGCCATTTTGGCTCCAAAGGAGAGCTCAAGCTAACCTAACTGATGATTGTGAAACAAAAGATGTTTTTTAGAATTTTTATTTAATCATTAATTAAAATAGAGAGACTCAGAGAGTCTGACATTAAAAGGCAAACAAAACATTACAGTTAATATCATCTTTAAGAAATGAAACAGAGAGAAGTAAAGGCTATGGGGGCACATATTTTTTGATCTCATGATTTTGATATACAGTACTGTGCAAACGTTTTAGGCAGGTGTGAAAAAATGCTGTAAAATAAGAATGCTTTCAAAAATAGAAATGTTAATAGTTTATTTTTTATCAATTAACAAAATGCATGAACAGAAGAAGTGAATGAACACAAGAAAAATCTAAATCAAATCAATATTTGGTGTGACCACCCCTTTGCCTTCAAACCGGCATCAATTCTTCTATGTACACTTGCACAAAGTCAGGGTTTTTGTAGGCATATAGTCAGGTGTGATTAACCAATTATCCCAAACAGGTGCTAATGATCATCAATTTAATATGTAGGTTGAAACACAATCATTAACTGAACCAGAAACAGCTGTGTAGGAGGGTTATAACTGGGTGAGGAACAGCCAAACTGCTTCCAAGGTGAGGTTGCTGAAGACAGTTTAGTGTCAGAAGTCATACACCATGGCAAGACTGAGCACAGCAACAAGACATAAGGTAGTTATACTGCATCAGCAAGGTCTCTCCCAGGCAGACATTTCAAGGCAGACAGGGGTTTCCAGGTGTGCTGTCCAAGCTCTGTTGAAGAAACACAAAGTAATGGGCAACGTTGAGGACCGTAGACGCAGTGGTCGGCCGAGGAAACTTAGTGCAGCAGATGAAAGACACATCATGCTTACTTCCCTTCGCAATCGGAAGATGTCCAGCAGTGCCATCAGCTCAGAATTGCGAAAAACCAGTGGGACCCAGGTACACCCATCTACTGTGCGGAGAAGTCTGGTCTTCATGGACGAATTGCGGCCAAAAAGCCATACCTCAGACGTGGAAACAAGCGACTCAGCTATGCACGAAAACAGGAACTGGGGTGCAGACAAATGGCAGCAGGTTCTCTGGACTGATGAGTCAAAATTTGAAATATTTGGCTGTAGCAGAAGGCAGTTTGTTCGCCGAAGGGCTGGAGAGTGGTACAACAATGAGTGTCTGCAGGCAACAGTGAAGCATTGTGGAGGTTCCTTGCAAGTTTGGGGCTGCGTTTCTGCAAATGGAGTTGGGAATTTGGTCAGAATTAATGGTCTCCTCAATGCTGAGAAGTACAGGCAGATACTTATCCATCATGCAATACCATCAGGGAGGCATCTGATTGGCGCCAAATGTATTCTGCAGCAGGACAACGATCCCAAACATACAGCCAATGTCATTAAGAACTATCTCCAGCATAAAGAAGAACAAGGAGTCTTGGAAGTGATGGTATGGCCCCCACAGAGCCCTGATCTCAACATCATCGAGTCTGTCTGGGATTACATGAAGAGACAGAAACATTTGAGGTTGTCTAAATACACAGAAGAACTGTGGCTAGTTCTCCAAGATGTGGAACATCCTACCTGCTGAGTTCCTTCAAAAGATTTGGAGGAGAAAAAAAAGTGTAGCCTATCTAGAAGAATTGATGCTTTTTTAAAGGCAAAGGGTGGTCACACCAAATATTGATTTGATTTACATTTTTGTTGCGTTCATTCACTTCTTCTGTTAATGCATTTTGTTAATTGATAAAAAATAAACTTAACATTTCTATTTTTGAAAGCATTCTTATTTTACAGCATGTTTTCACACCTGCCTAAAACGTTTGCACAGTACATCATTGTTTGAGCCAATTAAGTCTCACAATTCAGACTCTGATTCGGCCAAAGCGTTGTTGAACTTTTGGATCTGGGATAAGACCCAACAGAGAGAACAGTGTAGGCTTATATCTACTGAATGTTTATCAGCCCAGAAGGCGAGGACAGCATCGATAGGCCTAATATTATTCATTTGTTCATTCAATTAAAAATAACTAATTATCAAAGATCACACCAAAACGCCAAATTAAAGTGTCTCAGAAAACGGCTATATAGTCTGTGGTGCCTTGGTTCTGGATGACTAGAATGATTTAGACATTTGGTCGACAACATTTAAAGGACGACACAGAGAATATGAATCTTAACGAAGAGAGAATTGACCCAGAGCGGACTCAGAACCCGCACGCTCTCATTCCACGTGTTATGCTGCCCCTTAGTGGCCGCTGTATGTCACTGCACGTTTAGAACGTAGAATGTAAATGTAACAGTAACAAAAAGAAAAACACTGCAGTAATAATTCATAATTTTACATATTAACCTGTGGACGGATCACGCTTCCCAGACCTGGCTACTCAGCTCAGGTGGCCAGATGGACCGAGGTACTGCAGGGTTATGATTTTGAGGTCCAGCACCGCAGGGCGCCTGCACAGCAATGGTAAAGCGCTCTCCCGACATCCCTGCCAGGACTGTGGACACTGTTGGTGCCAAGCGCAGCGAGATGGAATGAGTCCCCAAGTGGCCACCACGCGACAGGTCACGCCAGAAGAAGAGTGGCTGATGGCAGTGGACGACCAGGAGTGGCAGGCAGTGCAGGACAACGATCGCCATCCTGGCCAGTGTGGGGCAGTGGGTGGACGCCAGGGCACACCCCCCCGGCAAGCTATCTCTGCCTTGGAGACCAAGGCCTACCCCACCCTGGCCCTGGCGTGATGGACTGCTGTACTGGGTCTGGTGTGTGCCAGGCCAGGGAAGAGGTGTGTGGCAGTTCCTGGTGCCAAAGGACTGGCACAAACGGGTGCTACGGTCAGTCCACAGCTCAGAGGGGGCCGGTCATTACAGGGTGGCCAAGGCCGTGAACAAACTGCGGCAACGGTTTTACTGGGCCGGTTGCAACGCAACTTGCTATCGTCACCTCACAACATCAGCGAGACTGGGACTGTCACCTGGTCCTGTGGGCGTACCGGTCAGCAGTGCAGCAGTCAGAAAGTACTTCGTGCACACCGGCCGCTCTAATGTTCGGTAGAGAGCTGCGGACTCCTATGGCACTGATCTTCCCAAGATCAGTGCCATAGGAGTACAAGGAGGACAGTGTTATTTCAACCAGTGTGGATATTATTATTGACCACTTGAAGGAATGACCTGGCCTGTCATCCTAACGAGTGTAAATCACATGACAAACGACAGAAAGTCATCATACTACTTTCTGTCATATTATATCTGCAATCCTGTTCACAGTACCAAAGAGAGAAAGATGTTCTTGTCAACTTACCCGAAGCAGGGGTTGAATCTCAACCCCTCTTGGGTCCCTAACACTTACTTGTATGTTGGTACATCCCGACACAAAAAAACCGTATTATTATTACATACATATTACAACATATAACACTTGAATTAGTAATACATTGTAATACATAAGACATTCACACAGCATAGACCCAGTACAACTTAATTACTAATAGAATAATACTACTAATACTAATAATTAATCATTTTTAGTATTTAACAATTACATATTAACCTGATCATAAGAAAACCATCTACACAACTATATTAATCTATATCGTATGTGAACATCTGCATGTTTTTTTTATTATTGTTGTTGTTTCTCAATGCCTACTGTTAAAAACATTGGGCGAACAAAAAGCTGCAACAACTGGGACGAAACATTAAGCCATTTAAACACGCATTAACATTGAAGTATTAGTTCATTCATCGTATTCTTTCTGAAGATTCGTGTTTGACATAACTAAATTGTGAACGATGCTATTTTAGATATTTACTTTACGTGCAACTACAACTACTTAAAATGTTTACAACACGCAGTTCTTATTCGATCCGTCGGGGGCGCTGTTTGACACAATCCCAACTCGCAGCAGGCCTCGCCGTCGCTCTCTCTCCCTCTCGCTCTCTCACCAGTGCCCCCCTCCCCCCCCCTTTAGTTGCGAAGCAGCAAATATAATAGCAGATATTGACCACTTGAACGAATTACCTGGCCTGTCATTATAGCGAGTGTAAATCACACGGCGTACGACAGAAAGTCATCTGAGGCCAGAAACGCGTTCGACGAGGGAGATTGTGTGTGTGTGTGTGTGTGTGTGTGCGTGCGTGTGTGTGTCTGTGCGTGTGTGTTTTGACATCATTTATAACGCCATTCGCTCTTAATTCACGCTTCCAGCGACAATCGTCGGCCTCGTCGTGGGTAACGGGTGGGGTAATGAGGGTAGGCCCGGTGTTTCTGTCAGTAAAACAGAAGGCGGCATCCCCCCCCCCCCCCCTCCCCCTCCCGGTGTGGTCGCCGCAGCAGCGCGCCACAGTTCACATCCTACCCTGCAGTGTCGCTCCGTTCGCTGACGTTTCCACTCCCCAGCCCCGACTATCTCCATCCCAAACCAGCTCACTTGACGGCGAAAACGGGCACAGTGTGTGTGTTCGACCCGCATTGGTTTCCCTCAATCCAAATGCCGTTTAATAGGCTACTTCAGAACGTGGCAGACGTGTTCATTTCATAAACCCAGAGAGTTAAAAAACAAGCTTTTTTGGGGGGGGGGAGGGAGGCGGGGAGGCGTTTCTTTCATCCGCCTTGGTGGATATCTATATATATAATATATCTATAATATAACAGCCCGCAAAGCGCTTTGAGACGCCGAGAGAAGACCGCGGGGACTCAGCTCGGCGCTGCAGAGTGAACTTATGATCGAGCCTACATTAACACTTTGTGGGCCCGCCGTGCGGTCCGGACGAGGACTCCATTTTGAAGGAGCGGGTGAGAGGAGAGAGAGCAGACAGACCCAGAGCAGCAACAACAACAACAACAACAACAACAACAACAACATACATCAGAAAAGGACACGAGTCCGGGCGTTCCGGTAGCTTTTACGTTTCAATGATTTTAAATACGGGGCGCTTTAATAATATTAATAATAATAATAATAATACATGTCACTCATGTAGGCCGCACATTTTAGCCACGTACACTCCACGCACTACGTATACACGCACTCTGGTGACGTTGCCGTTTGTTGGCACAAGTTTGGCGCCCCTGAAATAGATAAATATAGAGGTTATGTTTTGAGGAAAAAGGTCTAATATAGAAGGGGGCGGGGTCAATTCTTTATACAGGGGCTGGCTGTCGGTCATATGGATGGCGTGACGCCGGGTTTAGAGGGGAAATACTGCTGGCGTCTCTAGTTGAGTTGTGGGGTGAGAAGCGATGGCGGGAAGAAGCATGGGTGGGGGGGGGGGGGCGCAGAACAGCAGCAGCAGCAGCAGCAGTGACGATTGGCCGCGCGGCGTACAGTCACAGTTTTGGAGCAGTCGCGGCGCGGGGGGCTCACAGGGTGGTGGGGGGGTGGGGGCAGCAGGTTCCGTCGGCAGGATCTATATATCTATATATCTATATATCTATATATCTATATATCTATCCATCCATCTATCTATTGAATGACATGGTGGATGATGGTGGAGAATGGGAGATGATGACAAAGTTTTAGTTTTGTATGGATGCTCACTCGTAGCAGCAGCGGAGCGTTAGTGTTATTTATTATTATTATTATTATTATTATTATTATTATTATTATTAGCGGTAGTAGTGGGGTGGTCCACGCGTATAGGCTCATTTATAGGGGCCGCTGCTGGACGAGACGCTACAGCGCAAGTACTGTATAGAGAAGGGAGGGTGGGAGGGGGTGAGGTTGGAGGTGGGAGGGAGGAGGGGGTGCGTTCCCGGGATCCAGGGCCTAGTAGTAGTAGTAGTAGTTGTAGTTATTGCCACCGGGATTCTCCGCATCCGCTTTCAAAAAACGGGGATTTGTCCCGTTTAAACGCACAAACGGACGGTGTGACCGGGGCTTTTGCGGTGGCCGTGGGTGGAATGGTAAGATTCTCGCGTCCCGTCGGTGTCACCGGTGTCCGTGATCCGTGATTTTTTGTTTAATGACCAAACGTCCGTACGTCGGGGGGAAGCGCGTGTATGCGTGTGTGTGTGTGTGTGTGTGTAGATGAACTCGGTGTGTGTGTGTGTGTCATTCGTGCGTGTTGACGCCGTGTCGTGTGTCAACGGGTGACATGTAGCCTGTGGGAGGGAGGGCATTTTTAATTTAGATCCCAATACAACAGAGGAGAGGAGAGGAGCGGTTGGTGCTCGGTCGTTGCATATCCCGGGTTAACCCCTCGCTGCCCATGGCCACGAGTATATAACGCGGTTGTATGTACACTGTGGCGCACCGGCGGCCGTCCGTCCGTCCGTACGCACACACACACCTGATGACTTCCATTTGCACATGACCGCCGCCGGTGCTGGTTTGACGTGTAGACGTGTGGGAGGTAATTGTAATTCTCGCCGTCCGTGTCTCTTATGTTTACATGCGACCGTTTCCTACCGTGCGATGACAGCGGCGGCGACACCATCATCATCATCATTACGGGTCAATTTAACGCACGCTGACCGCTTGAACCCAGACCCCGTTTTTAAAATGGTGTTTGTTAAGTTTTATTATTGTTTTTATTATTGTATGCGGTAATTATGCTCAGAACATAATTATTGTTATGCTAAAATGATCACTGTTGATCATGATTGCGAAGTCTAATTGGGTTGTATTTTTTATCGTAGCCTATGTGCTATGTGGGAGAACTGAAGGTGGGCCAAATGTAACATGTGTCTTGTTTGTTTTGTCTTGTTATTTTCAGGAAGAAGCAATTCTATCAGTATGAGTGGGCCTTGTCCGTTGCCCCGGAGACAGGCCCAACATTCCAGCTGCCCTTTGACCTCTGGCCAAGACTTTCCCTACTTTCTGGCTCCTGTTCATGCCATGGCTGCCGCCTAGGCATGTCTGCCAGTGGGTCCTCGGTCCAGCATCCGTCGCTCTATGGGCCCACAAAAACTCAAAATTCCCCCCACTTGTCGCCTTTGCCGCCCTCCTCCTCCTCCTCCTCCTCCTCCTCCTCCACCTTCTCTTACAGCCCATTGAGGAAGTTACAGCAACTGACCGCCACAATCAGTAGCAGGCCCCTGTCAGCCCGGCACGAGAAGGGTGCAGGGGGGCAGACGGAGAGAGGGGTGGACTGGGAATGGGAGGGAAGGGACGAGGATGAGGAGAGCCACCAAGAGAAGGCCATCGGTGGTGGTGATGATCCAAGCAGGGAGAACAGCCGCATTGCAAGTGACTCTCCGGCTCACAAGCACAGCATGGCTCGACTAGCAAGCCGGGACCAGAGTGACTCTAGCGACTCTGGCCCACCCAGCCCGGCCTTCTCCCTCAACAGTAACAGCCCCTTTGCCAACGGCCTCTTCCATTTTGAATCGTCTTTATTTGAGGATGACGACGTCAACCAGGGCGGTGGCGAGGATGATGCCGGCGATCTCCTCGAAGAAAGCCATGAGGTCAAAGAGCACAAGCCCCCTCCAGACACGGCAGAAGACCAAGGTGGGCCAAAAGAAATGGCCGTTCCCGAGTCCAATCCTAGGATTTCATGTGCCAATCGTGCGGTCGCCCCAGATGTTCTGAAACCAGTGATGCCATTGAGGAAGGTGGTGACACGGTCCCAGCGCTCGGGCCAGCGTCGGCGGTACTGGGAGGAGTCGGATAGTGAGTGGGAAAGTGACAGCGAGTTCTTTGGACTTGGAAGCACCAGCACAGAGAATCCAATGGCAAGTTGTTGTTTGCAACTACTATGGGTGTCGTTGAGTGGTGTTTTGTTCATCACCAGTCTCCAATCCACTTCTATATGGAGTCATTATTACAGATACTGAGTATGCTTCATTCCAATGCTATTTATTTATAAACTATAAAATTAAACCATTAGTCTGGGCTGGCAAGCTGTTTACATGTTTAATCAGAATGTGTTTACTCAATAAACGCATATAGAATTTCACTACAATGTTTAGAAAGTACAAATCAAGTCACTTTTCTTGACATTGAAACCAGCACTGAAACAAATCGTTGATAAATACTTACTGCTCATATTTGGGAAATATGTTACCTTACTGTTTCACATTATAATGAATGCTTTCTTGGCTGCTTGTTAAACAAAGCAAACAAATATAATATAAGACATTTGTGTTATTATTTCTATTAAACATTTTTTGTATAGATGAATTGGCTATGAAAATTATCCTCCATTATCCAACATCGAACAGTGTCCGGGTAAACTAGGAAGTTGATTTGTTTACTATATTTCAATAAGAATAAAAGAGAGCTTTGGCTAGAGTTATCATGATATGACTCTTCATCTCATTTTTTGAATTTGACTTGAAAGCCTCAATAGGCAGAAATATTCAAAATTTGAAGTGGGTGCGAAGGTACAATTTACTTTGTTTTAGTAATCCCCTGAAGCAGTAAGAGGCTAGCTGTGGACTATTTTTTAAAAGCGGTTAAATGTACTGAATGAATAACATTTAATACATTTAAATTTGGAACTTTTGGAAAGTATAAAGTAGCACGTACCAAATTTGATATGAAAGCTAATTACCAGAGCTAATTACCAGAAGTCACTCAATTTCATGGTGTAATAATTGATTTGGTTGATTTTCTGCCCCTGTTTTCTCACAGCCCTGCAGTCCAAAGAAAAAGTATGTTCCCCTTTTAAAGTTCTTGGAGGGTGAGGTTATTTGGGCAAAGTTCAACAGAAGACCATGGTGGCCTTGTCAAGTGGTCGTGGACCCTACAAATGGAATCTATCACAGAATCAAAGGTAGGCCATCTTAAGTCTGAAAACTTCACTTAAATGTGTTCATCTTATTGAGTCATTATTGTTTCACAACCAAGCTCAGTTGTATTATATGATCAATCTACCTGTGTGTTCTCGAAACACGCATGATACATTTGACACATTGGTCATTTATTTAAGTTCGCCGTTGGATGCTATTGTCAGCGGTTGGTCAAGGTCATGGTGAATTTTGTGGAAATTGGATGTTTCATTTAAAATGAAACTAACCAAACCGGGAATCCAAACCAAATGATTGGTTTGGATAGTGAGAAACACTTGAATATACATAAGACCTTTGGATGAATGTGTGGTTCTGAAAGGGCTCAACTTATTGGCACCCCAAGCTCAACCTCAAGTATCAAAACCTGATTCACAAACTTGGTGTTTGTCCAGCAGGAAAATTGAACTCCATGATTGTTTGTTGTTCTAGAGCCCAGTGATCGACCCTGTCGACTATACTACGTGAGGACCTTTGGGAAACCAGTGGAGCATGCCTGGGTGGAAGGAAAAGCCACCCATTCATTTAATGGTGGCTTTGAATTTGAACAGCTCCCCCTATTGAGGCGGAGGGGCAAGCAAAGGGAAAATAACTACAAATACTCTGTGAGTGTTATTTTTTGGTTGATATTAACTAATAAATATTGAATTCATTGTAATATGACATATACTTTTATCAATTATTCACTCATCATTGATCATTGTTATTATTAAATTCATCCAACCATATGCATTGATGCTGAATTCTTACTGGAAAGATAAAATAAATGTGTGTTAACTGGCACCTCACGTTTTTCAAAACATTTTTGATAACCTTTGATTCATGAAGCTGATATTGACAAAAAGCTCCCTGTGCTTACAGATTGCCAAGCGTTTCCAAGAGGCTTGGAAATTCAGTGTCACTGAAGCAGAGATTTCTTTCCAGGAAATGTCTAGAATGGCCTCCTCCCTAAAAGACGATGCCTTTCATGATGTCTCCATACCTGAGAAAAGGTGCACAGTCCAACCGACTCCTGCTCCAGTTTCTGAAGCATCTAAAATAAGTCACATGACCAATGAATCTGACCTCCTCCTGAGCAAAACAACAAGGCCAAGCACTTTAAGAAAGTCTTCTGTTGAAAATAAAACCAGAACTTCTATGAGATGCACCAGCAGTAAATATTCCAGAAACACATTCAGTAACCAGGAGCAGTCAGATCAGGTGGCAGGTGAATGCCCTTATGCTGACCTTGAATCCGTTCCCAAGATTTTATGTCCAAAGGCACTTGAGCGCCAATCCAAACCTGTTCAGTCCATGGCTTTAGTTACCCAGACTCTTTCTTCTTCTGTCGTCAAGGAAGTTACCAAACAGCCCGAGATTCAGAGAGGCCTCTGGTTCAGCAAAGCAGGCAAAGACAGACGGCCAAAAACAACAAGTCCCATATCTGACCGCACTCTCTTCAGTAAATTGCCCTGTAAGAAGAAGATTTCATCTGTAGTCAGTAAAAGGAGATTGGTCAATTGTGTCAACCACACTGCGACTGGAGTCGCAGTTTCCCAACCCCCATTACAAGACAATAATAAGACCAGCCTGTGCGCAGAAACCGGGATGCCTTCGAGGGATTCAGGGTGTTCAGATAAGCCTGTAGAGATGAGCCCTTCCAAAAATTTTAGTGATTGTTTAATGATGACCGAAAAGCTCAGAAATCAGTGGAATGACAAAGGAAACAAGAAATCAGCTGACCAATCCCAACAGACCAAGCTCAATAGTGTAAGCACTACTAAACAGGTGAATAAATCGGACTCCAAAAAGTTAATCCCAGTCAATAACATAAGTGACGGTCTCAGTGACCAAGCAGAGCATTCAGCGAATGAACATACATCAACCTCTACTAAAACTAGTGAACATTCGGACAAATGTAAAAACGCTGGCAGTAAAAGGGACAACATAATTGGCATGTTTGCTAAACCAATGCATACTGTAGAAGAGAATAAAACAGAGGTTATGGATGTATCTGAAAGTTCTTTAGTCCAGTCAGCAATGTCAGAGGAGCAAAACATTTCACCCTCTGGTACAGTACAGTTAGGAAATTCTACACAAAACAATGTATGTGATAAGAGCACCCAGAATCAATCAGAAAGTATAAATACACAAGGTGGCAATGCAATTTCAAAATTCGGGTTAAAGGAGTCCTTCAAGGAAATTCCCAGTTTTGAATCCAAAAGCATATCGGTTCCTAATTGTGTGACTGTCAAGCCTTTTCATAAAATACGATGGTCTCAAGAGAGCAGTTTGCAATTAACCAGTAAGACTAATCAATTAAAAGGCCCAGAAGTCAAATGGATGTCCATTATCAATACCATAAATAACCCAAAAAGCAAACCCACTGACCAGTTGAACGTTGTGGAACTTGAAAACTTGAATGCCACTCATGTACTCAATGGTATGGCATCCCACCCTACTCAACAGCAAGGGGAACCTTCTGCTAAAGCTGTGCAAGTATCTGCAGCTGCACCAGATGCTGCACCAGATGAATGTTGTAAAGTAAAGGATGTAAGCAAACCTTTAGAAGAACCACTGTCACTTCAAGATGAATCCAAAGAGAGTCTAAAGGAATCACAGAACACTATTGATGAGCAACCCGCACACCTCCCAGCTAGCAACCGCCTAATGACAAGAGCTCTGAAAGCGATGCAGGAAATGGAACGATTAAAGCGTGAAAAAGCTCTCACGGGGCTTGATTGGAAGAAGAGTTCAAAGCAGACCAGAACAACAGATGGACACGAAAGAATAAGTGTTGATACTTCCTCGTCCACCATGGAGGCAAAGCAAGGCTCCTGCGCAAAACTGAAATCCGTTAAGATGAACAATCCGAACAGACCTTCCTCCAGCTGCAGCACTTTATCATCCTGCGAGAGTGTTTCAGATACAAATGAAGTACAAGCTTCAGAGGCTAAGTGTGAGGATGAAGACTTCCCTATAGCACCCACTCCACCCATGGAATTCATACCACTGACCTCGAAAGTAAACACAAAGAAGGAAAACTGTTCCTCTGACACATCCTCCTCTTCCACTAAATCATCCTTTTCCTTTCTGAATCAGTTTGAAAACTTAAAGGAGGTATCTTTACAGTCAGTGACCAACAAGAATGATGGTAAACCTGTTTCGTTTAAACCTGACACAAACTATAAGTTCAGTACTTTTCTCATGCTGCTAAAAGATTTGCACGATACAAGGGACCGAGATGGGGTCCCCCTGGAGCTCAATCTTGGACCACCAAGCTCCCATGTCAAGCAGGAGCCTTTGGTGTTGCCCAGTACGGCAGTAGAAGAACCACATCAAGGACCAACTAGTGCCTGTAGAGTTCATTGTGTCACCAACGAAACTAAAACTTTGCAGAATAACAGTGTGCAAAATGGGGGAAGGCAAAGCCAGCCCTCCAAAGGCCCCAGCAGCAGAAAGAGAGGTGTCAACTCTGGGAGGAGAAAGAAAGCTCGGGTGCCTTGTAGTCCGGCAAGATCAGGCCCTGGGTTCCCTGGACAGCAGCCCTCACTCAGTGGTGAATCACATACCGGGAATGGACTGGTCCAGACAGAAGAAGGGAAGGGTTGTTTTGTGGTGAAAGAGGGGTGTGGAGCAGCAAAGGAGGGGAATAGTCAGACCACCGTGCCTGTGGAAGAGAGAGTATTGGATGCTGCTCTATCCTCTCAACCAAAGACAAGTTTGCAGCCCCCTAATGATTTCCATGCAGACGGTGCAACGCTGAATAATAACTCATGGGTCGGCAATGGGGGAGGCCAGGAGACTTCCACTGGTAAGGACCTCCGGGGTCATTCAAAATGTGTCATTCATGCCAAGGCCTTGGTTGAACCTAAATAACTGAACTTAGATTTCTGGAGATCTGAATGTTGTACACACATGTAACACATTTACTCTGCAGACTCAATGAAGCTAAATCATCAGCAATTTTTTCCTGGATTTAAGAAGTATTACCTTTCTATTTGAAGTTTAGTTTAAAATGATGGCCTTTGAAAATGGCAAATCAAATGTAGCATCTGAAATTTTGTCAGAATTGGTTCGTTTTCTAATTTTGCCTAATTTTCACCTACTTTTGTGAAATTGGTGCATAACATTGAACATTAAACAGAAAGTAAAGTAATAATTTTGAAATTCTAATAAATTCTTACAATTCCAAAAATATATATAAGATATGAAGAAAGAATCCTGTGTAGTAGGTGCTATTGGCCAACAATTACATTTGACCTCTCCTACTTGTCTTCCTCAGCACAAAAACGAATCAGAAAACCAAGCAAAAGGCTCATCGAGTGGAATGAAGATTATGATCAGACTTTCTCTACAAGGAAGAAGACCAAAAAGCCTCTCCAGCCAGTGGGGAAGGTAAGAGAGCTATCAGAAACTGCTTATTTCATACCACTGCTAGCCATCTGCATGACTGTTTCAACGGATAACTTGTTTCCTATTAAGTGCATTCGCAATTCATTGAAAGTAGAGAATGTGCTTCCTCACAAAGTAATATAAATGTCGTCTTATAGATAAGGACATTAGGGGCTCCCCTTTCTTGTATGTGTGCCATTAAAAGCCAGTACAATTTGGGTTTTTTGCAGAGTCCTCCGCACATCAGTACCCAATCTGAGCAACCATCGATATTGGACGATAGTGGTAGTAGCTGCACATCTCAGACCATACTTCCGGAAATCCAGACTCCGCCCCCTGAGGAAACCCCAACACCCCCAGCAGTAGAAGTTCCCAAAACTGAAAACTCACCTTCTCAAGAAGCATCAGTACATTCCATTGATACACTAACTCCTCCCCCTGAAGCTGAAACTTTGCAGTCAACAGACCAGTGCAGTGCCGTCAAAGATGATGGTGAGTTTTATGTATCTTGTCAAGGTTACTGTGTTTAAACTATCTCTTAAATCACAAAGTTCCCTCTAACAGCTCAAAGAGACGGTGTGTTTGACTAGTCCCAAGGAAGTGGATTCAGTCATGCGATCCATTCTGTCCTGTTTGGTTTACAGGTGGCGCTTCGTTGTTGAAGAGCAAGAGGAAGAGAAAGCCCACTCAGAGGATTCTACAATACTGCCAGGAAGCTGAGGCTTCACTCGGCCCCAAGAAGAAGGTAGGATACTCCTACATCCAGGTAGTGGTGGTGGCCATTTTTCTCAACGCATTCTTCTTTAGCAGTTCGACTGTATTTGTAGCACCACGGACACACGAGCTGATCCTCAAAACTACCTGGTTCAGTGAACGGGTACAGCAAAAACATTAGAAAGCATTTACTTTCTGAACTTTGTGTGCACACACCAGTGTTAATTTCGTTAACGAAATGTTTGACGAAAAATATGCATTAACGACCTTTTTCCCATGACTAAGACGTGACGTTGACGTGACGAAAATGGATCTTTGAAAATAAAAACTGTGACTAAATCTATTTTTACTTTCGTTGACGAGACGAGACGAAAATGTTAGTGGTGGACTAACGGACATTCAAAATTGAATGAATTATTAAACGCGATAAGCGACATTTAAAAAAAATTGAGTTCTCGCCACCATGAGTTTGCCATTTGATCACTATTCAAAGTTCTACATTCAATTTCCGCAAAACGCGACAACCGGCTAGTTTCTCTGCATTATATTATTATATTATTATATTATTCCCTTTCTTTCCAAACTGTGATAAACGCCACGACAGATTTTCAGCAGACTCAGATATATCCGCTCGGCCAATCACAGCGCGCCATTCCTGTGACTTAACTGGCCTAGTGACAGCTGTCAAAGTCCTGTCAGAGACAACACACTCATATCCTAAGAGATTTTAAGCAAAATTATTCATTTTCGTTTTCATTACCTTATTAAGACACAGAAGCGTCTTAATAAGGTCCTGGTCCTGTTCAACTTTAGTTGAATGAGCGTAGAAAGACTGGACGTTTTGATCAAGATCACCAGCAATGAGCTGATCAGCGTGACTACAGTCCGTCTTCTTGGGGTGTGCTTCTGCGCTTCTGCATCTTATAACAGTTAATAAGGTCCAGCGAGGAGGGGGGGGGCAGGCGCGCATTGTCAGGTTTTTATCAATCAGATGAATGCATCAAATCGTCGCGCAGTATGTCGATCTATGCAATACATCATTAGAAGGATACCCGGTCTGTTGTTCACAGCAGTTCCGGTCATCTTATTTTTTAAATGTGACTAAAACTAGACTAAAATTGTATGAGTTTTCGTCGACGGAAACTAGACTAAAACTAAGAAGGATAAAAATGACTAAATGTGACTAAAACTAATATGCATTTTCATCTAAAGACTAAGACTAAGACTAAATCTAAAATAGCTGCCAAAATTAACACTGGCACACACACACTTAAATAGCTAGGTTGAGAAGGTAAAACTGAATGTGCTTGTAGCCATGTGTGTATCTCTGTTTCATTTCAGGTCAAGTCTCTGAAGCACATCTCACCAAATCCTCCTGCTCCTTCTGGTAAATGAAACATATTAGTTATTAAACAATTTCCCCCAAAATGTGCATTATGTTTTACCTGCCGTCACTTTCCGGCACTTGGGCCAACTGCTCCTAATACAGCGTCTTTGTTCCTAGCTTGTAGCGGGCCGTCATCTGAACCCAACGACCAACGATCGGTGATGTCCAGCGACGTCAAAAGTGACACTTCGCTACTAGTCACCGCCCAGGTCACGGCCGCTCCCACCCTCCCTGGTCCCACCCTCCCTGCTCCCACCCTCCCTGCTTCCTCCCCCCTGCTCCCTCCCTCCCTGCTCCCTCCCCCCCTGCTCCCTCCCTCCCTGCTCCCTCCCCAAATGCTCCCACCCTCCCTGCTCCGACGACCCCGCTGTCTCCAACCCCTGGACAGCCGTCGGACTGCGCTCTCCTCATTCCCCTGGCAGACGGCACCTGCCCACATGAGAACGATGATAATGGTGATGATGAAGAAGATGGTGGGAAGGATGCCGTTGGCTTGGAGGTCAGCCATTTTGTTTTGTGTACTGCTTCTCGTTGTAGGTTAGCATTGCCTCGTCTAATACAGCATGCCGATGCAAATTAGACGTACTGTACAGCAAGCCAATGAGACGAGTGTAGCCTCAATGGAACTGCGTTAGGTGTATGTTAGCGTTAGCATGACACTTAAAGGCTGAATGGCTTTATTGGGTAACACAAAGATAACTAACTAACTAACTGCAACCAAAGTTTCAAATGCCATCCCCAAATGTGGACCTAAACGCATTCCGAAATGTCCATTGGCCACACGGCAGTGTGTTCAGGTCGAGGAGTCGGACGGCATGCTGGACGGCAGCATTCCCTCCATGAAGGAAGACTCTTTGCTGTGTGATGAGCGCTTGTTCCCTGCCAGGAAGCTCATAGGAGACAGAGGAGGTCCAGCCTCCATGAAGGAGAACATATGTCAGGTGAGCCTCTGGTGATTCTGGTGCATTCAGAAACCCCTTCTTTGCAATTGCCGTGTCCCCTAACAGGCGTGGAGATGGTTTTTCCTCCGATTGAAGTTGTAAAGGAATTGTTCTCAGTGGACGGCCTGCGTAACATTGCTGGTGTCATTGTCTTGCTCAAGTTACAGAGGTCATTTTCCGAGTAATCAAACACTGAAATCGAAGTGCCGGCACCGCACTAACATGAGACCGTAGCGGGACCGCGCTCTTACCGATTGAGCTTGTGGTTAATGCGTGTCGGTGCCTCGCTCTGTCCGTGTTGGCGCCACCCCATGTGGCCTGTGGACCACACGCGCCGGTGGTGGTCACCCCCCTGCGTGACGGCGACCAGCCTTTGAACCTGTGGTTGTGTTCCAGGTGTGTGAGAAGTCTGGGGAGCTGCTGCTCTGCGAGGGCCAGTGCTGCGGGGCCTTCCACCTGGCATGCATCTCTCTGGCGCAGGCCCCCAAAGGGAAGTTCATCTGCCCAGAGTGCAAATCAGGTGCGGAGCTATGCTAGCGGCGGGTTGCAGCTTTGCTAATGAGGATGTGACCAGCTAGTTTGCAAAGACACAATGCTCATAGATTTGGCTTTAAAATCAACGTTATGTTGTTTCAATGTTGGCATGTGGTTGTTAAGTTAAGTGGTGATGTATCAACGTTCTGATAATACTGTTTGCGTTTACTGCATCGGCTCATCTTTTCAACATGCCGCAATGCTGTGTGAAAAATATATTTATAAAAATATATTTTTTTAAATGATTATATAATTTTTTTTTATTACAAATGTAAAAAAAATACAAATTAAAAAAAGGGTTGGAAATTAAAATGTTTAACCCTCAATGGTGCCTCACTAAAGAAGGAAGTGATGGTGATAAAGGTTTACAGGCTCCGCCGTTGTGGTTCGCTTTGGGACCTGAAGGAGTGTTTGGACCCGGAAATGAATGAGTTGTCAGACTTAACAACCGAATAATATAATACAGTGTAATCCGCTTATAGTGATCACGTTTGTCCGGGGTCAAATTGATCACTATAAGCGGTTGATTACTATAACCGAAATTTTCTAATTTTCTTTATTTTTTATGCAGATTACCATCATTTGTATATATATAATACATTAATACATGTATAAAGTAATGAAACGGACAGCTTTGCTATTTACTGGATTTTATTACAGCAAGTTAACTGAAAAATACTGTACAGTACGTACATTAACGTTACAGTACAGCTGTTTGAAACGCGATTCAAATAGCAAATTAAATTACAGCATTGCACTGTGTAGCTATAAATCAAATACACTACAGTAGGCTACTGTATATGAACAAACTAAGCTTCGACAAATCTCCGTTTTTTCGTTCAGAGAAAGTGACTTTCTTTTACCCGACATGGTGAGCAACGTGCTGCCAGCACCAGCGCTCACCAGCCATTGAAGACGTGCACGCGCGAGCCGCCGTTGAAGACGTGCACGCGCGAGCTGCTATAAATTACCGTCATTTATTAATTTCTCCCACATATGTTATGTATAAAAGGACCCAAAATGATCACTATAAGCGGACTGCTTGGTCGCTATAAGTGAATTATTTAAAACAGTGTTTGTATAGGAACCATTCTGTCCAGGCTTTTTGATCCATATAAGCGGTTGATCACTATATCCGTGATCACTATAAGCGGATTACACTGTAATGATAAATAACATTTACTGAATATTGGAATTGGCCATACCAGCCATACCAGTGAAAGGTAGTGATGTACCGACAGAGTACAGACCGTAAGGAACCCAACTTTTCCTCGCAGGTCTCCACACCTGCTTCGTGTGCAAGAAGCGTGGGGAGGACGTGAGGCGCTGCATGATCCCGGCGTGCGGGAAGTTCTACCACGGCGACTGCATCACTGGCCACGCCCCCACGGCGCCGGTCCACCGGGGCTTCCGCTGCTCGCTGCACGTCTGCCTGGCCTGCTTCATCGCCAACCCCGGCAACCCGGCCAGCTCCAAAGGTATCTGGCTGCTGGTCCCCCCCACCACCACCACCATCACTCCTCTTGGTGCACACATCTCTACTTTGATTTCTAATCCTTTTCACCAGCGTGATTCTTATTGAAACATTTTGCATATTTGATGATTTGATGCATAATCTCATGATTGTATCTTGATTTTTTTTTTTTATCGTGACATTTAGGACCTTTAAAGTAAGCAACTTTGAGCCCCACTTTCACCTTCAAAGTTCCTGAACTTTTGGAAAGTACATACCTCCAAGCAGGGTCTTTTTTGAGCATATAATAAGCCCCCTGGAACTTATTTTATACCCTGATTCATGAGGTGGAAATGTTCCTCCAAAGGTTCCTAGTTCCACACATACACTGTATGTGTGTTTGTATTGATATGGCTTTTTTGTTGTTTTTATTCACACGTTGTTTCGATGGGTCTCATCTGGATTCCACAAGGTCTCTTGTCGCCTAACACGCTGTGTGTGTGTGTCTGTGTGTGTGCTGCGTGTGTGTGTGTGTGTGTGTCCGTCCGTGCGTGTGTGTGTGCGTGTCCTCTGTACTAGGCCGTCTGATGCGGTGCGTGCGCTGTCCCGTGGCCTACCACGCCACGGACGTGTGCCTGGCAGCGGGCTGCGTGGTCCTCTCCAACAATAGCATCGTCTGTCCGCCTGTCCGCCGTGCGTGCGTGCGTGCGTGCGTGTGTGTGTGTGTGTGTCCGTTCCGTTAGCGTGTGTGTGGTGTGTGCGTGTCCTCTGTACTAGGCCGTCTGATGCGGTGCGTGCGCTGTCCCGTGGCCTACCACGCCACGGACGTGTGCCTGGCAGCGGGCTGCGTGGTCCCTCCAACAATAGCATCGTCTGTCCCAACCACTTCACAGCGCGCCGCGGCAATCAAGAACCACAGAGCACGTCAATGTCAGCTGGTGTTTCGTCTGCACTGAAGGTGCGTCATTCATTCTCCAATCGGATATGTCGTTCAAATCATGAGCGGGGAATTTTCAAATACATGTCTGATAATGCAATCTTATCCCTTATCACCATCTTTTGTGAAATGTGCCATTTTCCTCTTTGCAACTCTACTTGTGCCCCTGTGCTGCAGGGGGCATCTGTTGTGCTGTGAGTCTTGCCCCGCCGCCTTCCACCGGAGTGTCTGAACATCGACATGCCCAGATACGGAAGCTGGTACTGTTGCAACGACTGCAGGCGGAGAAAGAAGCCCCACTACAAGTGACCAGTCTCTCCTGGGTTCAAAGTGGGGGTCCGCTACAGGGTCAGAGCCGCGTGCACCTGTATAAACATGGCTCTCCACTTGATTTGCAGATTAGGTTTGTTGTGAATTAAGTTTAGATTAGATTTAGCAAAATATGAAGTGAAAGATATTATAATGTGAAATTGTGATATTTGCCTTCATTTTTCCCCACTGGCACTAACTGCCATATATGACCAATGCAATATAATCATATTTACAATCATATCATCATCCTATACAGAGTGCGTAGCATAATGCGTACAAGTCAGACTACAAATTATTGCAGAATCTATACTACAATAAAAAAATGACTACCAAATATATCAAATATTACACCGAATGCAGAACTGCATGTACATACAAAATATCACAGTAATACAACCTACTCAAATCACAGTATACAACCTACGATAGACAATACACATAATACAAAACTATACAATTCCACACAACTATTGAAACTATTATGTTTGTTGGGCATTTGGAAAGCACACAGGGAGAAAGTACACTTATAGAACTGGCCGCAGTGTGGAACTCTAACCCTAAAGGGATTGGGTTGAGTCGTAGGTCACTTATTGTATGGAAGTGGGGTGTGGTTAAAGTCGCTGTCTGGACCTTTCCTGAATGGCGAGGTGAACAATGTCGGACACCAAGACAGACACACATGACCGGAGCACACAAGCCCAGTTTTTTGGTGTTTTGATCCGAAATCAGTGTCTCTAGCTGGAACATGTAGTAGCAAAAGGAAACCATTATTATGAGACAAAAAAATATATTGTAGCAAAATCTCTTGCCACGACGCCACGTTTTCGTAGCGTATTCGGGGTTCTTGACTGGGAGGAGATGCGGTCGTCGCGGTGATGCGAAATAGATGTTAATAATCTATGTAAAGCTCGCCCATTGGCATAATAGTAATAGTAAATAATAATTGAGGTTATTATTACTTACTATAGGGAGAGTAAACAGGTACCATCAGGCTAATTATGCTCATCCCCTACAGTTGCGTCAATCTCAGGCATTTTGCCGCTTCACTTGTTTTACCCACCAATTCTAAACCACGCCCCCTCGCATACCACAAACATAAATGTCAGAATGTCAAAATATCTATGTAATTTGTTATTTGTTATTTTATAATCGAATAATATATGTAATATAATAATATATATATGTAGATAGAATAATAACAATTATATTATGACAATGGTCTGAACGTATACATGCATATGTCAGACATATGTTCGGACCGCCGTTCATAACGAACTCGACAACCATTGTCTTCCTGGTCTTCCTGGTCTCTGTGTTCCCGGTCATGGCTCCAGGTGGTGGCCGGCGGAGGTCAGCCACCCCGAGAGCATCCCGGAGAACATCCAGCGCATGAGGCACGACGTGGGAGAGTTCCCTGTGCACTTCTTTGGCTCCAACGACTACCTGTGGACCTACCAGGCGCGCGTCTTCCCCTATATGGACGTGGACGCCAACAGCAAGGAGCGCATGGGGAAGGGCGTGGACGGCGTCTACAAGAAAGGTTAGCCGCCACCGCGCTGCTAGTCACGGCAGTGGAGTCGTGGTAGAGCAGGGGTCTCGAACTCACGGCCCCGGGGGGCCAGAACATGGCCCTCTGGCCTAATGAATCAGGCCTGCAACAACATGGTGTCAAATATATAGTGTAACCCGGCCCTTTTATTTATTTATTTAGTTTATTTCATTTCCTCATTAATATTTGAATAATGAATTGAATAATGAAATTCATTGAATAATGAATTTGAATCTCCCCTGATACAAATATAAATCATGTAATTATTTGGTCATTTGAGTTTGCGACCCTGTCGTAGAGGGTAGTGGGTGATGGGTGGTGAAAGGGGATGGTGGAAGGAGCAGTGATTGACAGGTGGGTTTTTTTTATAAAGAGATAAAAGTTATCCTGAATGACATGATATATTTGCATCAACATTCAATGTATTACCTGTGGATTAGGGTTGCTCGCCGGGATCCCGGAATCCTGGGATTCCCGGGAAATCTTCAGTCCCTTTAGTACCGGGAATTAGCAACGGGTCCCGTTTATTTTATTTTATTTTTTTGGAGGGGGTATTTGTTAACTTTTTATAACTATGTTGCATTAATAGTAGCCTAAACTAATAATACATACTCAATATATTGTGCAAATATGATTATTTTCTTGTTTAGATAAGCAGGCATACGAACTACCTGTAGAAGGTCTAAAAATAATCACTTGCGCGGATGTAATGAATTGTCGCGAACGCCACGGAGGAGCTGAAGAGACGAGACGCGGAGTGTAGTTGTATTGTTGCTCTGTGGCCCAGACACCACCCAGAGTCTACCTTTTATTGTGCTTTACCAAGGAGACAGATTGTTATTTTGGACATTAATCCGTTAATCCGCGGTTCTGATCCGGGAGGGGGGGGGGGGGGTGGATATCGCTGGATATTGGTGGGGTCCCCAGCGTCCCCAGCATCCCCACTACATTCTACGCCCATGTGCTTTCCCATAATACATTTCCCATACATAACATTCCTCATAATCCCTCCGGCCCCCCATGTCATCTGCGCGGCCATGTGGTGGCCCCGCCCCCCCCTGGCAAGATTGTTTTTTTTCTTCATGAGAATTTCAACAGAATTGCTGCATGTTCTTCATAGAAATAAAACATTTGTATTTGATAAAATAGCGTTGTTCTGTTGCATTTATTTATATAGGCCTAGCATTAAATTAGTATTAAAAGGCACTTCCGGTTTCTACGGGAATCCCGGGATTTCCCGGGAAGGGGCTCTATAATCCTGGGATTTAAAAAGGGTCAGATTCGGGAATTTTGAGCAACCCTACTGTGGATGTGGGTGAAATTTAAGATTAAGATTAAAAAACTTTAATGGTCACATACACATACAGGATATGCAGTGAAATGAAAAAGCGGCGATGCCCAGTGGAAGGTGCAATAGAACAATACAAATATCACAATTGAAGGGAAGGAATCAGAATATACACACTATTTACAGTCTTTACAGCAAAAGGAGCAGATTTTTTAAAGTCCACAATCAAATGTCCCTCTGACTTGCCGCTGTGCTCTTGTCTCCAGCGCTGGAGGAGGCGGCCGTTCGGTTCCGGGAGCTGCAGGCTGAGCTGGAGCTCCGGCAGCTCCAGGAGGACCGCAGGAACAACAGGAAACCGCCGCCCTTCAAACTCATCAAGGTCAGCAACCGCCGGCACCGCTGGAACATTTCACCGTGCTATGTGGTTACAATATTGCCTCACATTCACCCATTCATCCACACACTCATACACCGACGCCGGCGGTATCCACGATGCAAGACAACAGCCAGCTGGTCTGGAGCAGTTAAGGCTGATTTGTGCTTTGGTGCTCGAGAATTTTTAAATGTGTCGCTCGACAGAAATGACGTATTTACGATCGAATAAAGTGTCGCTCAACACTTTTTTTCCGTGTCGCGTACCCAGAGAATTGTCGCGGACGTCATCATATTTTGTCGCAAAGTGTGATTGGGTAGTTTTCAACCGTCGCCATGGAGATAGTAGTTTTCACTTCCTTCACTCATTGGTAATTTGGTCTGTGACATAACTTTGCAACGTAACGTGAAATGTAAATCAGCGAAAGATAGAGAACGGCTGGAGGATATTCTGGTTACCATGGAGACGACTAAACCTTTTACGGAAGCATGAATTGAAAACGCAACACTTTTGAAAAGTGTTGCGTGCCCAAGCATAAATCTGACAACTCACTCTGAGTTGCACTGTCGTCAGTTTGAGTTGCCGTGTACGTGTATGCCATGTCAACAAGGCTGCCTTGCCCCTCCCCTCTGCGTCAGGTGAACCGGCCAATAGGAAAAGTGCAAATAATCATGGCTGACCGATCGAAGATCCCGAAGTGCAACTGTAAGGCGTCGGACGAGAGCCCGTGCGGGGTGGACTCGGAGTGTATAAACCGCATGCTGCTGTACGAGTGTCACCCCCAGGTAAACACACCCGCCGCTCAGACAAACTGGAGTCGCAGAATAGCAAAATAGCAAGTCTCCTCGACTGGAGACGCTTGGTTTACAGCCACCTTGACACGTAGCTGATGCACTTGTTTCAATCGGTTCAGATAGAATCTTTCGGAGCTTTTGTTGACACGCAACAAGTTAATCTCCAGGTATGAAAGTGAGCTCTTGTGGTCCAGGTGTGCCCGGCGGGGGAGCGATGTCTGAACCAGGCGTTCATGAAGCGCCAGTACAGCAAGGTGGAGATCTTCAGGACGCTGTCCCGCGGCTGGGGCCTCCGCTGCTCCCACCTCATCAAGAAAGTGAGAGAGTTGCTTTCTACTGCTACTGATGCTAATACCATGAACGTTGATGCTGCTAATGCTAACAAGAATAATGCTGCTAACACTGCTAATGCCAACAAGTTTGATGCTCACACTACTAAGGTGAAAACTACTAATGCTAACCCTGCTAATGCTAACCCCACAACTGTTTACTCTACTAATGGTAACTCCACTAATGCTAATGGACCCTATGAATTATAAATTATATAAATGTATAATTTATATTACACTATTATTAATGGTAAAATATGACCAAATATATTATTTGGCGATATTTCCAACAAACTATGCCCACGGTTTTTGTACCATACCAGGTGAAGCGGTAACCAAACAACAAGATCAGAACCATCTCTGGGGAACACACAGGTGCATGAATGATTTTTGCATTAAAAACAACATGTCCGTGAATGCTTGCTTTCTTCCCAGGGTGATTTTGTGAGCGAGTATGTCGGGGAGATGATTGATGAGGAGGAATGCAGATCCAGGATAAGACATGCCCAGGAGAACGACATCTGCAACTTCTACATGCTGACTCTGGACAAGGTTAAGATCAGCCACACACACACACACACAGATAACAAACCAGGAAATTAATCCGACTAAGTGGGCTTAGCGCACACCACTTTTCATGGTACACTTAAATTGTAAGACAAGCCCATACCACCGCCCCGGGCAGACAGTCTCATTGAAACCTCCTCAAGTCCACATTGAGGAGGTTTGTCACAGATTCAGGGTAGGGCTGGGCGATATGGACCAAAAGTCATATCCCGATATATTTAGGTTGAATATCGATATACGATATATATCCCGATATTTTTTCCGCAAAGTGAGAGCTGTGAAATGAAATGTTCAGTCAAAGTCAAAGCCAAATACGAGTAGTTTTATTGAAAACTCACTATAAAATGTAAACATAAACACTGTATAACAAAGCTCCGTAAGGTACACATTTAAATAAAAAAAATATCAAATAAAATTAGCCTATAAAATAAAATAGGTCAATCTTTTTCTGAGGGCAGCATTTATATATAAAGAGATAACAAAATAAAGTGCTCAGTTTAAGAAAAACGTTTTTAAACATCAGCTTGAGATTACCTGTTTATTTTTGTTAACTTAACAGCTTATCTGAACAGTCTCAACCAAGACTATCAACTCAATAAACATGTTCTTGACGGCTTGTGCCTGTGGCTTCTCTTCATATTGCACTTGGTGCCACGTGATGAAAAGATTCGTAGTGCTTCCACCACTGGCTGTGCTTATGGCGCTCCCTACATATAGCGCGGTTGTGTTGCTCGTCTGATCGTTTGTATCCGAACCATCTCCAAGTGATGGAGCCACTGCTTTGTCTTTTACCAACCAAGGGGCTCTCCTCCGCACGCTCCGCAGACGTTGTTGCTTTCTCCATGTTTGTTGAAGAGTGCCGGAGTGTCCCTCCCCCCTCCCCCTCTGTGCATGAAAGAGGAGGGGCGGGGCCGGGGCGCGGGAAGCAGTGCAGAGAGCTCCGATCAGCGGCTTGCCTGAAGCAAGTATTACAGCGCAAATTTCAACTATATCGATATATGCGATATGGTCTAATTCCATATCTTATTTAAAAATATATCGATATATCTTAAATATCGATATATCGCCCAGCCCTAATTCAGGGTCAGATTGCGATCAGTGGCTCCCATTACTACTCTTCACATGCAGAGAGGTGCCACAAGGGTTTCCCCCCATTCCAGCATCTCTGTGGTCACCCAGTGAAAGGTCCAATGGAGAGCCAGATGTCTCATGAACATTGCAACATGTGCTCATATGTCCTGAGAATGAGACAAGCTGGATGAACTTCAGGAGATGGCCAACAATAACTTAGCCCAAGCACAGCAGCGGCAAAAGCAGGGCTATCATAGGGCCGCAAAGAGAAGATGGTTCCAGCAAGTTCTGTTGCCACTGCCAACGTCAGATAAAGGACTTCTAGACAAGTGACAAGAACCTTTTGAGGTGAAAAAGAAAATGGGACAAAGTGACATTTGAACTTTACTTACCAAAACGTTGTAAGAAGCACCAAGGGTTTCATCACAGTTGTGGGCAAGAACTGTTGTTGATGAGGAGCAACTGCAGGAGCAGTATTTTCCTGACTCGTTTTGGGTCCCGACACTTCCAGATCAGACCGTCAAAGAAGAGACACAAGCACACATGCCAGGTGATCTTTTCAGTATTCAGCCGGGTCGCACTGACCTTATTCACCAGGACATCAAGTTCTTGTCTTCAACACAGAAACCCATCAGGGAAACCAATTGTCAGGTTCCAGCAGAATGAGATATGCTGTCTATGGGGGTTATCGAACCTTCACGCACGTGGTTCAGGGACCCAAAAGTAATGATCCAATGAATTTACTTTTCAAACTGAATGCAGTGTTTTTTTTTTACTCTTACCCAATGCATTGTGTGGATGAGTTAATCAAGCGCTTTGGCAATGCAACATTTCTTTCCGCCCTAGACCTTTGTAAGTGTTATTGGCAGGTTCGCTTGACAGGCTTCCAAAGATCTTAGTACTTTCACGGTGTCCCAAGAGGACTTTATCGGTTTAGGACAATGCGTTTTGATGACATGGAGCTTGGGCAAATTTCCAGAGGTTGGTTGATGAGGTCCTGAGAGTCAGAACGGCAGTGGCTTACATTGGCGTCATCGTCATCTTTAGGGAATCCTGGTAGGAACATTGCACCGCAATCGGCTGTTGTTTTCCGGCTGTTGAAATCCAGGTGACCAGGGTTGGCCACCCTGTCACATTGCCAAGGCAGAGGTCCAGTATCTTGGGTATGATATCAGAGGAGGGGTTAGGTGGACAAGTGTGTATACCTCCTACAACCAAGCGTAAGGTGTGGTCATTCTTGGGGTCTGTTGGCAGGTACAGCCAATTAATCCCCAATGTCTCATCAAATTCTTAGTGACTCGGTGGACAAGCGAAAAATGCGTTTAATTATCTGAAAATCTGTTTGTGTAACCTTGTTGTCACCTGTATTGGAATGTCCATTTTAACCCAAAAATATCCTTTATTAGTACGTAAGTAGTACCTCTACTTACGTACTAATAGAGGAAACATAAATGTATATCATTTGCCTTGATATGTAATGTCAGATGTCAGATTTAACATTTGAATATTTTTTTGTTAGTCTTTTGGTATTTCTCTGATGTTATGGTTCTCTTGAATTGGATATCCTACTTATTCAATGATATTACTTCAGTCATTACTACATTTCACTATGGCCTACATATCTCTGTGTGTGTCGATACAGAAAACTGGGGTTATACTTCCCCATACTGTTTAATTATAAGCAGTACCATGGTATACATTTGCTGCGAAGCAAAATCACAGGAAGTAGAAAAGCTGACCAAATGTCAAACTATGTCCCTTTAAAAAGAGAAAAAAGAGAAAAGAAAGTGTCTCTTTCGCTCTCGGTCTGAGACGTTCGTCATCCATGACCTCTGTGTGACCGGCTCTGTCTTGTTTGGGCTTCAGGACCGGGTCATCGATGCCGGGCCCAAGGGCAACGAGGCGCGCTTCATGAACCACAGCTGCCAGCCCAACTGTGAGACTCAGAAGTGGACGGTGAGCGGAGACACTCACGTGGGTCTGTTCGCCCTCGTCGACATCCCTGCCGGTAAAATGCCATTAAATCTCTCTTTTTTTAACACAAGGCTGGGGATGGTAATGTATAAGGGTGTAACGATTCTCCAAATCCATGATTCGGTTCAGACCTCCATTTTTTACTACTTCCCTTGTTTCCCCCCGGTCAACAGGGGGTCAGTATAGCGTCGCTGCGCTGTGGGTGTAGGGGCAGAGAAGAAGACATCCCAAAACAATGTCATAGCATACATGGCTCTGCATCTCAACAAGTACTGCTGTACTCGTTTTGTATGTTCGCAATAAAAAGTCTGTGATAGTTTTCCACCACAGATGTACACACACTGTTTAACCTGTCCGTTGTAGTCTATCTGCATTATATTCACACTGGATTTTGTACTGGTTTGTTCCTGTTGCAGAGCTAGCAGGATACACTTCTAAACAACAATTTTAATGCCATATCGATTCGTGACATTTTGAAATGTAAGACATAGCTGGCTATTTTATTGCAGGGTTCTTAGTAATTTGCCTATTGTGTAGAATTAGAAATATTGACCAAACAATAGAGAGGAGTGCTGCTGCATCACCTGAGCAGGTTTACATCGCTAGACACTCTGGTGATCGTGTATGTAGTTTACCACGCCAGACCGATGTCATTCAGAGCGTGAATATCTATTGAATATCCAATGTTCCATGTTCCAACTATCAACAGGATTGCCGACTGAGTTGTGAAAAGCATCTCTGTTGCGGGGGGGGGCGGGAGAAACTGGGTCTCGATTCACATCCATCCATCCATTCTCGTCCCCTTATCCGGGGCCGGGTCACGGTGGCAGCCGGCTAAGCAGGGCCCCCCAGGCTTCCTTCTCCCCAGCCACACTCTCCAGTTCCTCCTGGGGGATCCCGAGGCGTTCCCAGGCCAGACGAGATATATAATCCCTCCAGCAGGTTCTGGGTCTGCCCCGGGGTCTCCTCCCAGTTGGACGTGCCCGGAAAACCTCCAAAGGGAGGCACCCGGGGGGCATCCTAATCAGATGCCCGAACCACCTCAGCTGACTCCTTTCGATGCGGAGGAGCAGCGGCTCTACTTCGAGCTCCCTCCGGATGTCTGAGCTCCTCACCCTATCTCTAAGGCTGAGCCCAGCCACCCTGCGGAGGAAACTCATTTTGGCCGCTTGTATCCGCAATCTCATTCTTTCGGTCACTACCCAAAGCTCGTGACCATAGGTGAGGGTTGGAACGTAGATGGACCTGTAAATCGAGATCTTTGTCTTCTGTCTCAGCTCCCTCTTCACCACAACGGACCGGTACAGCGCCCGCATTACTGCAGATGCTGCAACAATCCGTCTGTCCATCTCCCACTCCATTTTGCCCTCACTCATGAACAAGACCCCGAGATACTTGAACTCCTTCGCTTGAGGCAGCAACTCATTCCCAACCCGGAGGGAACACTCCACCGTTTTCCGGCAGAGAACCATGGCCTCAGACTTGGAGGTGCTGACTCTCATCCCGACCGATTCACACTCGGCTGCAAACCGCCCCAGTGCATGCTGGAGGTCACTTCAAACTTGTATATTTTAACTGTAAATTTGTAAATCCTTTAGTTTATTTTATCATTGTTTTATATTGTTTTATACTGTATATGCTTAGTTTATTTTTCATAATTCTGTTTTTATACTGTATCGCTATGTAACCTGGCACAATAATTTCCTTCGGGATAAATAAAGTTGTATTCTATTCTATTCTATCATCTGCAAAGAGCAGAGATGCAATTCTGAGGTCCCCAAACCGGACACTCTCCTCACCTCGGCTGCGCCTTGAGATTCTGTCCATGAAGATCACGAACAGAATCGGTGACAAGGGACAACCTTGGCGGAGTCCAACTCCCACTGAGAACGTGCTTGAATTTGTGCCGAGAATACGGACGCAGCTCGCACTTTGTTCATACAAGAACCGAATGGCACGTACCAACGGCCCCGGTACCCCATACTCCCGTAGTACCCCCCGCAGGATTCCCCGGACGACACGGTCATAAGCCTTCTCCAAGTCCACAAAGCACATGTAGACTGGATGGGCAAACTCCCATGCCCCCTGCCAAAAAACCCTGCGAGGGTAAAGAGCTGGTCCACTGTTCCACGGCCAGGACGGAATCCGCATTGTTCCTCCTGAAGCTGAGGTTCGACAATCGGCCGGCGCCTCCTTTCCAGCACCCTGGAATAAACATTCCCGGGGAGGCTGAGCAGTGTGATACCCCGATAGTTGGAGCACACCCTCCGGTCCCCTTTTTTAAAAATGGGACCACCACCCCGGTCTGCCATTCCACAGGTACTGTCCCCGACCTCCACGCTACATTGACTAGGCATGTCAGCCACGACAGCCCGACAATGTCCAGAGCCTTCAGCATCTCAGGGCGAATCTCATCCACACCTGGCGCCTTGCCACTGAAGAGCTTTTTGACTACTTCAGTGACCTCTACCAAGGATATGGGTGAGGCTTCCCCTGAGTCTTCAGACTCTGCCTCTTCCACAGAGGACGTACTGGTCGGGTTCAGGAGTTCCTCAAAGTGTTCTTTCCACCGCCCGACAATATCCTCAGTCTGGGTCAGCAGTTCTCCTCCCTGACTGAGCACAGCCTGAGCCAAGCCCTGCTTT
Source organism: Coryphaenoides rupestris (assembly GCA_002895965.2). Taxonomy (NCBI): domain Eukaryota; kingdom Metazoa; phylum Chordata; class Actinopteri; order Gadiformes; family Macrouridae; genus Coryphaenoides; species Coryphaenoides rupestris. Next base: position 45,767 of record PIJE02002147.1, read on the forward strand.
CCCTTCCTGAGTCGCCGGACAGTTTGCCAGAACTTCCTTGAGGCCAACCGAAAGTCCTTCTACATGGTCTCCCCGAACTCCTCCCACACCCGGGATTTTGCTTCAGCGACCACTGAAGCCGCGGTCCTTTGGCCTCCTGTCTGCTGTTTCAGGAGACCCCTGGGCTAACCAGGCCTGAAAGGCCTCCTTCTTCAGCCTGACTGCTTCCTTCACCGCTGGTGTCCACCAACGGGTTCTTGGGTTGCCGCCACGACAGGCACCGACAGCCTTTTGACCACAATTCCGAGCTGCAGCCTCCACAATGGAGGCTCTGAACATGGCCCACTCAGGTTCCATGTCCCCAACCTCCCCCGGGATGCACGAGAAGTTCTTCCGGAGGTGGGAGTTAAAGACCTTACGGACAGGGGCTTCCACCAGACGTTCCCAGTTCACCCTCACTGCACGTTTGGGTTTACCAGGTCTGTCTGGCAGCCTCCCGCGCCATCTGATCCAACTCACCACCAGGTGGTGATCAGTTGACAGCTCTGCTCCCCTCTTCACCCGAGTGTCCAAAACATGCGGCCGCAGATCTGCTGATACGATTACAAAGTCGATCAGCGACCTTTGGCCTAAGGTGGTCCGGTACCAGGTACACTTGTGGACCACCCTATGTTCGAACATGGTGTTTGTTATGGCCAGTCCATGACTAGCACAGAAGTCCAATAATAAAACACCACTCTGGTTCAGATCGGGCAGGCCGTTCATCCCAATCACTCCCCTCCAGGTTTCTCCATCATTGCCCACGTGTGCGTTGAAGTCCCCCAGTAGAACTATGGAGTCCCCGGATGGAACCCTTTCCAGGATGCCACCCAAGGACTCCAAGAAAGCCAGATACTCTGAGCTGCTCTTTGGTGCGTAGGCACACACAACAGTCAGAGCCTTCCCCCCAGCGACTTGCAGTCGCATGGAGGCGACCCTCTCGTTCACCGGAGAGAACTCCAACACAGCGGCGCTCAGCCGGGGACTTGTGAGTATCCCCACACCCGCCTGGCGCCTCACACCCTGGGCAACTCCGGAAAAGGAGAGGGTCCAGCCCCTCTCCAGGAGTTTGGTTCCAGAACCGGTGCTGTGCGTGGAGGTGAGCCCAACCATATCTAGTTGGTACCGCTCCACCTCCCGCACCAGCTCCGGCTCCTTCCCCGCAGTGAGGTGGCGCTCCACATCCCTAGAACCAGTCGGCGATGCTGGGGATCTCGTTTCCCATCCCTAGTTATAGGGGCATGCATCGCATTTCATGGACATTTGTATCGCGATTTCGGTCTAGGTTCGAGAATGGCTACACCCTTAGTAATGGAGATGGTGATCCTGATGCTTCTACAAAAGTGAGGCCATCTTTGGTAGCAGCAGGAAAACTAGATGAAGAAACAACAATCTGTTCATATTGGATGTATGAAATACAAATCAATTAAATTACATCGATTTGCATTTCCAAAAGGAAATTGCCATTGATCAATGACTATCTGGACTCAAACTGAACTCAAACCTGAAGTGAACTGAAGTCTAGAATTTAGTATTTTTACTGTTTCACATGCTGTTTTGTGTTTGCGTTCCAGGCATAGAGCTGACCTTCAACTACAACCTGGAGTGTTTAGGCAACGGGAAGACGGTGTGTAAATGTGGAGCGGCCAACTGCAGCGGGTTCCTGGGGGTCCGGCCCAAGGTGAGAGGAGAGACAGACGGGGGGCTAATCCTGGAACTACCATATTAGCTACAGCCAGCCATTTGTATTTGCTAATTAGCACAAACCCAGAGGTACAACTGAGGAGTAGAACAAAACCTGACTTGAATTATTTGTACTAAGTAAGTAAGTAAGTAAGTAAGTAAGTAAGTAAGTCCTTTAATTGTCTCTCTCACGAGAGAAATTTGCTTTGGGCACACAGAGAGCATCGGCGACACATACATAAAAAAGAGGCCATACAAGCTACAAGATGTAGACCATTTTACATATTCACTATACATAGAACATGAAACACATGGTATTACCCAGGCACACACATACACACGCACACACCCCCACTCTGACACCCATTATAAAAAACATAGAGTCTAAGCATTACCCAAGCGCGCGCACACACACACACACACACACACGCACCCCAACCCCCCCCCTCCCCACACACACACACACCACAACAGTTCCTCCAATAAATATTAATAATTAGTCCATAAGGATGATTGCACTGCCCACTAGTTATTGCACTATTGCCCCACCAGTTATTGCACTATTGCCCCACCATACTGTTGCACTGTTCCATCAGGGAAACTTCTTCAACCTGGAATTTCCTAGGTGGGGAAACCAATGGTCACCAACCAAGTAACCAAGTATTATGCAGCGTTCATGATGAAAGCTGGGAATTTTTATGGAAAATAGTCAGTTGAACGATCTCCCTCATTAGCAAACTTAAGGATTTTCTTTCAACTTGAATGAAATGAAATGAAAAAAACAAATCAAACTTTTCCACCACCTCTAGAACAACCCCCGGGCCGACGACAAGGGCCGGAGGCTGAAGAAGAACCACGCCAAGAGGAAGAGTAAGGTGGTGCTGACGAAGGAGCGCGAGGACGAGTGCTTCAGCTGCGGAGACGCGGGGCAGTTGGTGTCCTGCAAGCGAGCCGGCTGTCCCAAGGTCTACCACGCGGACTGCCTCAACCTCACCCGGAGGCCCGCAGGTCAGACCCTCAGACCTTCAGGACCATGATTGCTAATACTACTGTCCTGACAATTGCCATTAATACTACATTGCATTTACATTCACATTTTGGGCATTTGACAGACGCTTTTATCCCAGGTGACTTACAAAGAGTACATTTGTTGAAGGAGACAGCAATATATCGCTGTGGTACATAAAGATAAGAATAGAGCTGTTTTCGAGCGTTCATAGTTACGAGGCAAATAGAACGACTTTCATAATTGCTAAGTTGCCTGCATAATAGCTGGGATAAGAGCAGAAGTGCCATTGTGACCACATTACCAACATCTAAGAACATACAATATGCCAAGCAATGCTAGTACTCCTTTCGAGACCATTCAACCAAATTCTCTAATCTGTGTGTGTGTATGTGCTTGTGCGTCTGTGTGTCTGTGTGTGTGCGCACGTATGTGTGTGTGTGTCGATATCCCAGGACGCTGGGAGTGCCCGTGGCATCAGTGTGACATGTGCGGCAAGGAGGCGGCCTCCTTCTGCGAGATGTGCCCCAGCTCCTACTGCGCGCAGCACCGCGACGGCCTGCTCTTCATCTCCAAGCTGGACGGCAAGCTGTGCTGCAGCGAGCACGACCCCTGTGGCCCCGAGCCCCTGGAGCCGGGGGAGATCCGCGAGTACACACACCACGACTACAGGGGCCCGGCTTTACCTGGCACCACCGCCAACGCCAACCACCCCACCGCCACTCCCCCCTCCGCCTGCACTGCCCAAGCCCCCCCACCGGCTCCCGTGCCGTCGAACCCTCCTCACTCCCCCCACCTCTCGATGCCGAGTCTTCTGCCCACTGGTGGTTCTGGTGCCGGGTCTGGCTCAGTCTCGGTCTCTGGCTCCGTCTCCGGGCCCGTCCCCGGCTCCGTTACGGGCCCCCCGCCGCCCGGACCGCCCCCTGCCATGCGCCCCTGCAAGCCCTTCCCCCGCCTTGCTGTCGGTCCCGCAGTACTCGCCCATCTCCTCGTACGAGGAGGAGCGCGACGTAGCGGAGGAGGAGCTCTTAGAGGAGATGGGTGGGGAGGAGGGAGGAGGAGGAGAAGATGATGGACAGAACAGGAATGTCCAAGCAGAGTGGGGAGGAGAGTTTGAATATGTTGATATCAGTGAGGACGAGGAGGAGGAAGAAGAAGAAGAGTGATGTTGCAAAGCAATGTCTTTCTAGGGTACTTCATTTTGCACTGGCACAGGATCTGAATGCTGACCAATCACAGTCCACCATGCGAGTATTGCCCGATTGCTTTCAACCAATGAGCATTTCAGTGTGGGGGGTGGGGGGGGGGGGCTGGTGAAAGGTATGACTACACAATAGCAGTACACTTACTTGGTTGACTATTCTTGCATGTGACACAGTCTGCCGATAACAAGATAGCGAGAGAGTGGATCTTTGTAAAGAACTTTGTGCTGGAGGGGGGGGGGGGGCACGATAACTTGGAATTGTTGGTGACTTTGCACACACTGACGTCGTTTGCACCTTGATATGGAGGAAGACAGGACAGATAGGAAAATGGGGATGTCTAATAGTTCACACCTGGACTCATGGAAATCGTCATAATTGCATTTAGTTTTATGTTTGTTATTTGTATATATATGTATATAGATCTCTCTCTATATCTACAGATCTATAGACATAGATCTATATATTAGTATATATCTGTAGATATAGATCTATATATTAGTATGTATGTATATGAGGGAATCAACCAGGCTGTCACTCGCTGGTCTGTCCTGGTGTTTGCTGGCAATGATTTGGATGATATTCGTGAAGGCAAGGCCACTCGTGCACTCGGTTTGTGTCTATTCTCATCCCAATGACTCATATGCTGCCGGGCATAACCAGCGTGCTTCAAGCTACGCAGTACGCCGTTGGTTAGCATAGCCCGGGTGCACTTGGCAGCCATGTTAACGGATGGGAGCCGCGGGCCCTCAGACGAGTGGTCGGCCAGCGGCGGTAAATCCAGCAGGCGGTGCGTGGATGTTTGGCTTTGTGTGTGTGTGTGTGTGTGTGTGTGTGTGTGTAATGAAAGTATTGTTATGATGCTCCTTTCTAGACGTTAGCGCCAATGACCCCCTAAGCCTGCTGTTCTGTACAATAGCTAACTCCCGCACACGCACCACAGGCAGACCAACGGACCATGTCTATCACAAGCTGGGTGGAGCCATAGCCCTGCTCCGTCGTCGTCCCCCCCCCCTCATCCGCTCGCCAAACGTCACCATGGCAACAAAAAGCTAAGCTACAGCAACTGGTGTTGTGTCTCCAGTTGTGTGACTATGAGTGTAATTCTGAGTGATGCTACCTAAACCTTTTTGAAAGGATATTCACAACTCTGTGCTGGCGTGACTTCAAACGGCCGCCCAATGAATTGTTGACGTATCGGAGTGTGGAATCTATAGCATTTAAAATTGTACAGACGCCTCCATTGTACACTTCTAGGAAGATATAGGCCCATGTTCCATCCCCATCGATGTCTTGTGCCACCGTTGGTTTCTGTGGACAGCGGTCAAGCCCTGTTTTTATTTTTCTACAATGAGGAAAAAATGGCCGCATTTGCACCCACTTTCACCTGGCGCCATTGACCATCAGCTGTATCGTAGCCTACTTGTCTCACATTGTTTCATGCACTTCCCAGTCCACTGGGGCGCCTACATTAAAAAAATATATATCCTGTAGGCCTATAATATTATAGTATTATCTCTAATTTGCCTTAATTCTAATCTAACAATATATATTGTTTATCATGAGATTCGTATTATTAAAGCAGCATATTTTAAAAATATGTAGAGCACTTAAGATGGCGTTGATTTAAGTTGTAAACCTATCGAATTGCAGCGGATAAGTGGATAAGTGTGGTTTTGTTTGTTTGTTTGTTTCCAAGAGGCATGCCGTTGTATTTGATGAGAGTGAATGCATTCTTGATATTTATTTCTCCAGTGAGTGTCCAATGTGTTCTGTTCTGTTGTTGTTGTTTTTTTTTTTGAGAGAGAGGGTTTTGTAGGCCTCCTGCTCACGGGGAAACGGGAGAAATACTAGAAATGGTCCTCTGTAACCGGTCCAGTCTTCTGTTCGGGGCAGGGGGGGTGACCCTTGCTTTGACCCTTGAGCTGTATTCCTGAAGTGGTCCACGTGTTTGGTCTCCACGAAGCATAGATGTCATGTCTTTCACGTCGTTTTGGTTTATTTGATATCTTTTATTTGCCCTTGACTGGTCAGTGTTGTGACTGAGTGAGCCAGCTTGTAGTTATCAGACTATTGTATTTTTTACGTTTTATGAACATGAAACGTAACACGTGTTGTCTGGGCTCTTTTACCGAATAGTTTGCCCACACATGACCGTGTTAGTAAAGGAGGCGATTATGGAAAGAAATTGGCCGGCTGAATGATGAAATTCCTACTGGTGTCACTGGTGAATCACAAGCTGTCATGAATGAACAAGGAATCTGACACAAACCTAGGTGAGGTCTTTTATTCTGACATTGTGACATTTTGCTCAATTAAACAAAAAACCCCATCAAGGTTTTTTCCCACAAACTGCAATCTGAGTCCTTGAAGAGTTCAGTCAACATTTACTGCACAAAGATATATGATGCATATATATATGATTCACATATATATGATTCATATTATATATGATTCGCATAATGTTTGGTTGATTCTGAATCAGAATCAAAAAGTAAACAGATCTGTTCAAAATGAGCAAAATGCTAATTGGGTGATCATTCAGTGCTATTGTTTTGTCATATTGGGAAAATTGTTGAGAATGTACATTTAGGTCCCTCCCAAAAATCCAGGGACTTTTTGCCAGAGGGTCAAATCCAAGATGGCCACTTGTGCAATCTTGAAACTTTACTTTTGAACCAGAGCACCTAGAATCATGTATGACGACACTTTTCCCATGAGAGAGTCATCCACTAGGACTCTGACATCAGTTTGAGGTTATGACAGCATTTTCACCTAGAAATCCAATATTGCCGCCTGTGAGACACCTTTTTAATCATTAATCATTTATTCTGGTAGATCACGATATTACCTTTCAAATGATGCATAATACACCAAGGTTTAAACAAATCAAAGTTGGTTGGCACACTGTAGGGTGCTGTGGGTGAGGCCCGGGTCAAACGGGAAGCGAACTCATGCATGCGACCAAGGTCCTGCACGCACTGCTCAGCTTCTCGCCTGTTTCGGGTCACATTCCATGTGCTTCCTCTGGGCTTCTTTAGGGTTGGCCAGGGAATGTTGTGAGCACACAACATTGTTCACATTTCAGAATCAGAATCAGCTTTATGACCTTAGTTTTTGCAAACAAGGAATGTGCTTTTGTGAAATGGTGCATAACATTGAACATTAAGCAGAATAATAATATAGAACTAAAAAATCCCAAATATATAAAAAAGAAAAACAATAAAAATGTCTAAAAGCTATTAAAATTCAAAAATATATATACTGTATATATTAAAAAATAAGCAATAAAACTGTCTGGATCCACATGTTGCAGGCCATGCTGGAGTAGGGGGGTGATGGACTGAGTGAAGTCAGTCTGAAGGAAGGTGACCTGATCAGCAGGTCAACAGGTCAACAGGGCTCCCCATTGCCCAGAATGCAGGCAGCCATCTCCCATTCCTCTTGTTGTCATACACTACCTTCCATTTATGGTGATAAAAAAAATACCATAAGCATTTTTATACTTTCTTTGACCTCAGGATTGCAAGAGTGTGGTGACCACGGAGTAACAACAATATTCTTAAAGGGACAGTGACCACAATATTTTTTAAAGGGACAGTAACCACAACAGTACCCCCACAAACACACACACACACCTATATATAATACATGTCTTACCTAAATGTTTTACTAAATTGGCACCAATTGTAAATTATTTGAAAGGTAATATGATTTATTAAGAAAAATAATCAAATGATAGCTTAAATAGTAAAATGTACTTCAGAAGGTTTGTTTTATAGACACTTCACACACTTCACAAACTGATGTCAGAATCAGAGTCCTCGTCGTTGACTCATGTGGTTCTCGAGGGTCTGCTTGAAAATAGATGTCAACATGGTGCAAGCGGGGAGGGACCTGGGGGCTACAGTTTACATGTATTATTTATATTAACATAAGTCAAATCAATCATCCAAGCATCTTAGCCAGAGAATGGTCACCGAATTGACCCAACTGTGAAAACTGCTCCAAGAAACATCCTGGTTCTGGGGGGGGCGGGGGAGAGTAATTCCCTCCTAGCAACCTTTCTAATTACATTTAGACTATGACTACTATGACACAGCATCATAGAAACAATCCCCTCTGATTATAAAAGAAAAAAAAAAAAAACCCTGCATGACAGCTCTATTCTTTTAGCATCTTTGCTACAGACGGCTACCATTGATGACACACGAGGTTAATGCCATCAAGGGAGTCCCCCATGGAGCCTCTTAATACCAATGATTATTCTCCTTGTAGCTGTGGGCTGTTTTATACACGACCAGAAAGCGCAGACTCCTCCTCTGCAGTCTCCCGCCTCACTGCCCTGAAGGATCTAGAATGGTCTCTGGCTCCAGTAAACCCTCTCTTGTCTCTTTCTCTGTGCCGGGGCTTCTTGCGCACATCCTGTCAACCGTTAGCGGACGTTATAACCAGTTCTGCTTTCTTCTGAAGCCACAGTGAACCTAATTGCCTGGGATCAGTGTGTGTAAGTGTGTAGCTGGTGATGGGAATGGCATTAGCTTGATAGAGAAACAGGCCAAATAAATGATATATAGGCCTACTGTATATATTTAAAAAAAAAAAAAAACATACATACAACATACATTGGTGACACTAAAGCAAACGTTCTCGTACATTCACACAATGCTCGTCAGTTTAGTGAACACATGGACAGGAAGTCACCGACGTCCTCCTGCTGTGAGCGCAGCGCAGGTGCAGAGGATAATATTAGTAGCATTGACACACACACACACACACACACACTTATAATATTAGACTCAGGAATTGAGTCACCATTTCACCCACTTTTTTAAACAGGCTTTTTTAAACAGTATAGTTTATTTTATTTCAGAATTGACCTTCCAACAATATCACAGAGCGCAATGATCATTGATAACATGTTTCCCTTCCAGTTTGGCAATTTAGTTTTGTGATTTGGAGAATTTCGTGTTGTGAATTAAATGGGGGGTGTTTTTAATCCATTTAAACTCATTTCCGAGTTTTCTCCAGATACTTTTGGCTGGACCACAATATGTGCTACAATTAAAAACTAAAATAAACTGTGATGCTAAAATAAATGGAAATAATGCAACAGAATACTTAACAAAATATGGGTTGTGTCATGACATTCGTTTAAGGAGTTTCCAGAACATTTAACAAAAGCATCTTGGGCTTTTCTCAGCAACTTAAAGAAACGTAATTGCGTCAAACATTTGTCCCAGAGAAGGGCAGACAACCGGGCGGCACAACTTAAAAAGGCAACAGTGACAGATCTGGGTTGTTTGTGAGCACAGCACACGTCTGCAAGTGGAGTGGAGCAGTCATGTGCCATTGCAGTTGCATCTGTGACAACACTCACATGGTTTTCCTGTCTTGGTAAAACGTCCGTGTGTGTGTGTGTGTGTGTGTGTGTCAGATGACTTCACATGTGTAAGGGGATGTGAGGAGAGGAGACCCCTTAAATGTATAATTTCAAAGACAAGCATAACATTCTTGCCATACCATGACAGCAATTTGTCAGTGTAAACGTATGTGTCACGCAACCCCCCCCCCCCCCCCGCAAGTCAAAGTGTCACTGCAGCTTGTTCATTATTATTTTTCTAAAACACCCCAGTGATTTTATTTTAACATGTTTTTAATAAATTAAAATATCGGCTTCAAAATGGTGCCATACGTCAAGCTTCAATGAGTCCACCTTGGCTTTTCTGATAAAATAATAAGGTGTATTCTTCTCTTTCTGGGATGTAAACACACGCACACACACACGCAAACCTCCAAAGCCTAGGGAACGCAGACCACACTCGTCTTAGAGGAGTTCACAGGTTTCCAAAAATCCCCCAAAACACCCACACGTCTTTAAATTAACATGAGAACAAAGTGAAATGAGGTGCCTGGGATCGGTCGGCGATTTTCAGTCGCGTCTCCCGAGAAGCCTGGTCGCTCAAGTCCAAAACAACCCACGAAATTCGACCAACGATGAGCAAAAAGAGCCTGGTTGTCCATCCATGCTTCCTTCCTTCCCATTTCCTCTCTCCTTGGTGGTGGTGATTCCAGGCTCTTGGCTCCGACTTCTCAAACTCCTCGGTGTGCATCCCGATGCGACCCCTCATCCCTTACAGTCAGTTGTTATGGCAACAAGAGTAGAAACAGGAGTCCTTCTTTTGGCCCAGGTCCACGCCTGCCTCACCTGCAGAGAGAGAGAGAGAGAGAGAGAGAGAGAGGCAGAGAGAGAGAGAGAGAGAGAGAACCGAGTTTAACGCAACACCGATACGAATCCTTTACTGTTGAGACAGAAGTGTTTCATGTCACTTTTAAGACCTCTTCTGTAGATGGCACAGTTCAACAAGCATTAACTTAGTGATTTCATACGCTACATTTCCGTCCATGTATATATATATATTCTCTCACCTGCCATATGCTGGAAGGCAGAGTCGTTGTAGTCCTCGGCAACCTTCTGAAATAGCTCATCTGTTTGACACGGCAGCCATGAGGGAACACAGAGAGAACAGAGCTCAGTTAGTGCTTGAATCCTTCACACTGCAGTTGAACCCTCTTCACACAAAACACACAGTCTTAACCTAAAAGCTAATACAAGAACAGAATGCAATGAATGTTTTTTTGCAATGAAAGTATTAAATCGCAATGATGGCCAAGGGATGCAAGAAAAGAAAACATAAAAACATAAAAATCACAAATTCTTATTTTTTCTTTTATGATTCTGAATCGATTCACAATTCCAAAAGCAAACACATCGTTTTGTCATTTTGTTAGATTTGCCTTGCATGTTTACAGGATGTCTCAGTTGACATAACTTTTTCAAATATAATATATCATAATCTTAAAGGGTGTGTTTAATTGGTCATTGGACAACATAGGCATAATATTACACATAACCGAGTTGTATTTATTGATTGGTTGAGCAGAGCAGCTGCAGCCAGTTTGTGAAAATGTTTGTTTGCCGTTTATATTACAATATAGACATAACATATCACTGACATATAATCTGGTTATATTTATTTAACATTCGGCCACATGTTACTCAGCTAATGGCAATAATCAAAATGGAATGGTGAGACAGCGGAAGACTGGCACCCTGATGCATCCGTGCGGCCCATTAGAGAGCGACTAAAGAAGGAGAAACAGGCGTGACTCACCCACGTTGTTTCCGGTCTTACTAGACGTCTCGTAGTGCTGTGCTCCAATCTCTGCAGAGGAAAACCGGTTTGGGGGTAGGGGGTGTGTTACTCATCGGAGGGACCGAGTGGAACAAGTTAAGCTCCGTCTCGTGTCATTGAGAATTAAGAGTGTGTGTTGTCGTTGTTATTGGCCTCGCTGTCTGTCAAAGCAAAAAGCAAATCGTCGGCTACATTTCCCCAAGAGCCGGTGGCCCAGAGGGACGGTTTACCTTCGGCGAAGTCCTGGGTATCGTGGAAGTCGATCTGACGCAGGCTTCGGTCCGCCTGCACCAGGTCGTTCTTCGTGCCGCACAGGTAGATCTTACAGTGCTGTAAGCGGCACGCACACACACACCTTATTACATTATATTCCAATAGCCTGCTCCTTTTGCTGTAAAGTCAGTTTCCTCGAAAGTGCCTTGAGTGCCTTGAGTGCCTTGATGCACTGCCAAGTTACAATCTGCTCAGCGGCAACAATAGATTTGTGATACAGTCGCACCCCTGGGCGACTCCTGGGTGTTGCATATAGAAAACACAACATGAGCTCACCTCCTCGCAGTTCTGGAGCTCCTTCACCCAGAAGCGTGCTCGCTGGAAACTGCTGCCGTCTGTGAGGTCTAAGGAGAAACCCCGTCCCCACAAACACACAAGCATGTTGATCCCGGCTTACAACCTGGCTCCAGCGGAACCGACCTCAACGCTCTGTAGCTGTTCCCACATGGTCTGTGACAGGTCCAAGTGGTTGGTATGAAGTACAGGTGTGTGCGTGTTTGTCTACACAACAGTGGACGACATTTGAAATCTAGGGTTAGGTTACACACAACATACAAAAAGTATGCCACGCTCGGGGATCACACCGCCCATAGGAGGAAAAGCAATGCTGGCAAGCGGTAGGTACAGAGGTATAAATTGCACTTAAGCCATGACGACAGGGATGTTACCCTGACAACAGCAGTATGCACAGAGGCAAACAAGGCTGTCATTAAACTGTAAAGCGTACACCCACAGTCTGTTGTGAAGGTATTATATCGGTACAGAGGCCGTTGTATTGTCCTCTGGGAAGAAATTTGTGTTACCTAACAGGGATCAAAAGTGGAGTTTGATCACTGTCGAAAGATTACCTTGTCATCTGGTTTCATCTGGTCATCTGTGGAGCCCTCTAGTTGTAGTTTGTAAGTCGCTTTGGATAAAAGCGTCTGCCAAATGCCCTAAATGTAAATGTAAATCTAGTTTGCCCTGGGACAAGCGGATGTCTTTATAAAAAAAACTCTAGATATACCTCTTATCAGTACAACTGAAAATAACTAAGTAAAATCAACATTACAGAGAAAGGGTTCTGGTTGTTTTACTGTACACAGCAAATACAAGTAGGCCAACTATTATGGAACTATTGAGGTTTATCAGTGTAATGTGAGCAGTGCTTGTGTCTATGTTTGTTTAATCTAGGTGGTGGACAAGGATTGTGTACTGTGCCATTTGTCACCATTACTGAAGTAGCTGGGCACCAAACGCGGTCTTTTAACAACACAATGCTGTTAAAAGACCCAAATTAAATCTACCACAATGACAGCATTATCAAGTGAAAGTCAAACCGTTTTTCCCCCCTCAAATGAATGGTTCCCATGGTCAAACCAACTATCACTGCGGCTCGACTACACAAGCGTTCGTTGGCTCTTTAAGTCCACCCCCAAACAGAATCTGCATTTACTTTCAGCATTACTACCAGCACGAAGCAGTTGTGTGTGTGTGTTGGAGAATGCCTTCTTTTGCATGAACCACTTTAAAAAAGGCTCTCATAATGCCACCAGGTATGACTGGGATTAGCCACTGCAAGCCATTACAGAGCCATCTCCAGCTTATGACATCACAAGTGGGGAGCGTCCACCCAGAATGATGTATGCTGGATACTAGATCAGCCTACCAGCCTACCCAGTCAGTGGACTGTAGCAACTGGTAGGCTGATCTATCCAGCATAGATTGTAGGTATAAAAACGGCACAACAAGTGGAGCCCCTAGTCACAGGAGGCGTGGCTAAAGAGAGAGAGCGTGTGAGTGGCTCACCGTAGCACACAATGGCAGCCCTGGCCCCTCGGTAGTAGATCCTGCTCATGGCCTCATAACGCTCCGAGCCGGCGGTATCCTGCCGTCACAGAAAGCAGAGCATGAGACGTGAGGGGATGAACAAGGGGGGCTGGTAAATAAAGGTGGAAAACAAGATTCAAGATTCAAAAATTGCACGTTCTCAGTGGGTGCTGGACTCCGCCAAGGTTGTCCCTTGTCACCGATTCTGTTCGTGATCTTCACGGACAGAATCTCAAGGTGCAGCGAGGTGAGGAGAGTGTCCGGTTTGGGGACCTCAGAATTGCATCTCTGCTCTTTGCAGATTATGTGGTTCTGTTGGCTACATCAGACCGTGACCTCCAGCATGCACTAGGGCGGTTTGCAGCCGAGTGTGACGCGGTCGGGATGAGAGTCAGCACCTCCAAGTCTGAGGCCATGGTTCTCTGCCATAAAACGGTGGAGTGTTCCCTCCGGGTTGGGAATGAGTTGCTGCCTCAAGCGAAGGAGTTCAAGTATCTCAGGGTCTTGTTCACGAGTGAGGGCAAAATGGAGCGGGAGATGGACAGACGGATTGGTGCAGCGTGTGCAGTCATGCGGGCGCTGTACCGGTCCGTTGTGGTGAAGAGGGAGCTGAGCCGGAAGGCGAAGCTCTCGATTTACTGGTCCATCTACGTTCCAACGCTCACCTATGGTCACGAGCTTTGGGTAGTGACCGAAAGAATGAGATCGCAGATACAAGCGGCCGAAATGAATTTCCTCTGCATGGTGGCTGGGCTCAGCCTTAGAGATAGGGTGAGGAGCTCATACATCCGGAAGGAGCTTGGAGTAGAGCCGCTGCTCCTCCGCATCGAAAGGAGTCAGCTGAGGTGGTTCGGGCATCTGATTAGGATGCCCCCCGGGCGCCTCCCCTTAGAGGTTTTCCGGGCACGTCCAACTGGGAGGAGACCCCGGGGCAGACCCAGAACCCGCTGGAGGGATTATATATCTCATCTGGCCTGAGAACGCCTCGGGATCCCCCAGGAGGAACTAGAGAGTGTGACTGGGGAGAAGGAAGTCTGGGGGGCCCTGCTTAGCCGGGTGCCACCGCGACCCGGCCCCGGATAAGCGGACGAGAATGGATGGATGGATGGATATACACATACAGGATATCCAGTAAAATTTAAAAGTGACGATGCCCAGTCGGAATCGCCACGAGACAAATATCACAATTGAAGGGAAAGAAAGGTCAAGACAGCAGAGACAAAGAAAACATGTGAGCAAGAACAATAAAAGGGCGAGGGCAAGAGGTGGAAATGGCAGCCGGTCACAGACGGTGGTCTCGCAACGTACCCATATTCCCAGCGTGATGACCTTTTCCCCGACCTGGATGGGTTTGGCAACGAAAGCGGCTCCAATCGTCTGTCAGAGAGGAGAGAAGAGAGGATGCATTTCAGTGTTTACCCTGCAGTGTCATTGCCAAGATTGGATCTAACAAAGGAGCATGGCAAAGTATACCGGTTTTACTTGATTATACATTTGACGCAATGATGAAAAAAAAAGAAATTCAACAACAAATAATGATATTCCTTTCGGTTCTGTTTGAATGGCCTCTGCTTGGGATTGTATCCTCTTTTTCTTATGACAAAAGGACCTACACAGATCATATATAGCACATCATATTTAGTTTTAAAACAGGAAGTAATGCCTGCATAAGAAAAAGACAGGCGGCACTGGAAGTCAAGCAGTGAGGGGAATTTGCATGAAACATTTTAATTGCACCCTTGAATTGCTTTTTTATTTTTTTTATTTCTATGTACATGTTTTTTCATAGTTGATTGTAAATTGTTACCACACAGTACTTGCTCTGTTTAATGTTTCATGTTCAATGTTATGCACCAAACCACCAAAGCAAATGTCTTGTCTGTGAAAACCTAACTTGGCAGTAAACCTGATTGTGATGGTGATGGTGAACCATTAGAAGCAGGGGGGGGGGGGGGTGGGGGTCCTGACACTCACGTTCTGGTAGGGCCCGACGAGGAAGCGGTGGTGGACGTATCTCTCCACCAGGCTCGTCTTGCCGACACTCTCCTTGCCCAACATGACCACTTTGGTGTCGACCCGCATCGCACTCATACTGGTCTGGTCTGGCTCTGGTCTGGACTGGTCCGGTACAGGGCGGGATGGGATGGGAACACAGCAGGAGAAACACTTTAGCTCCCTCGTGATTATTATTTTCTAGACGTGTTTAAATGAAACGACACCATATATATTACGCCAAGAAAAACCAAACTCACCTGAATCAAGTCGGTCGAATCTCTCAGCACATCCGACGATGACTCCTGGAATCGGCGGCGGTCTATGGAGTGTATCCGACCGTTAAACAAAACAACAACAAACGCTGATGGTTTGAATGACTTGTTTCTAGCTGCCCGACTCTATTTAAAAAAGCGCAGTAAGTGACAGGCGGAGCCCCCCGAGTCATCTCCAGCTCGCCCGCCCCCCGGACCACCACCGCCGCCTGCTGCTGCGTAACGTTCGAAATAAACAAACAACTTCAAAACAAAGCGAGACCACGACGCCTACAAACGTACAGACGCGTTCATCGCCTCAAGGACGAGCGACCTCGTGTGTTGTGTACGCGGTCTCTCTAACTGTGGGTATGAAGGACGGCGCACATGTTTGTACACGAAACACCGTTGAGGCGGAGTTAGCGGGCGAACTAACGCAGACACGGGGCGTTCGGCCGGGAGGAACTAAACATCTCTTCACTGCAGGTTTCCACGGAGAGGACGTGCGACGTTACATGAGACACACGCACCGGATGTGATGGCCGGCGTGACGGCACACACACAGTGACGTCATTCAACAATATTGCGGTCTCCGTTAGTTGTCGGTGTAAACTACTTTATTGGACGCTGTCATTACTTGTTATGAAAATAGTGCGAAGCTTTTTCGGTTGCTGTAATAAATAGCTTCCTTCGCTGATACACGTGACATTGGGTACCAATTACACACATATATTCGGATTTGAATCGCATTTCAATGATGTAAGATTCTACATGTATTTTTAAATAGTATCCATGAAAGTATAAATATGTTCCGTGTATATCATAGTGATCTGATTGGTAGAACAATGAGCCGATGTATGGGTCGATGTACTGGTGATCATGACTCACGCTCTGTCCTATTGAGTTATGGTGCGTTCCAGTTGTACTCGGAAGTCGGAATTAAGTGTGACGTCATTCCCACCTCCGACTTCCGGGGTGAGTCGAAAATGGTTCCATTTGCGTCGGAAGTCGGACCTGGGAATGACGTCACACCCGAGTTGACCCTTTTTCAGTTCATATTTACATTTAGGGCATTCTATCCAAAGTGACCAAGTACATTTTTTGTTTTTCAGTTTAAGTCTGGCTTGGTGAGGGAATTCCGACTTTAGGGGGCGTTTCCTTCTTAAACTCCCGACTCCCGAATACAACTGGAACGCACCATCAGGTCCGTCGCACCAAGAGCACAGCACAGCCACACACACACAGATAGACAGAAACCAACATGGATGACGCCGAGGGGAGCGAGCAAACTTCGCCCGGAATTTTGCAGGAGATCTTCACGTCGCCACTGAATCTGTGTCTGCTTGGCCTGTGCTTGTTCCTCCTGTATAAGATCTTTAAAGGTGACACGCCAGTAGACCTCGGGGAGGTCGAGCCACCTCTGCCTAAACTCAAAAAGAGAGATTTTACATTGTCTGATCTGAAGCCCTACGATGGTCTCCAAGACCCCAGGATTCTCATGGCTGTCAACGGCAAAGTGTTCGACGTGACCCGCGGGAAAAAGTTCTATGGACCAGGTAACGCAATTAACCCATGACCGCCTTCCCGTGTAACTATATATATATATTTTAAATCGCATATTCGTACGTGAACAGCATTTGCATAATAACGTGTGTGTGTTTAATGGTCACTCCCCCCCTGTCTACTTTATGATCCAGCCCGACTGTATTTCACAACGCTTTGCAGCGAGCTTGCCTTCGCGTTGCTGTGCTGCTGCAGTTGTTGTGGTGTCGTGATTATTCTTTAACCTCTCACCGAATAGATTTCGCCCTGTCACGTCCCACCCAAACCCCTTTGCTTTCGAATGGACACCCAAGTCAGTCCCTATTTGGTTTGATTGCCAAAATAAATAGGAACTACGTGTACTGGTTATTTGCTGCAACAGTAACAGGGTATTGCAGGATCCAGACGTCTGAAACGCAAGGTTGTGCATGTTGTTAATGCAACAGCCCCACAATCTGTGACTTGCCTTGACCCAAATGCCACATAGTTCGTATGACGCAACATGAAGGATCAATAAAAGTCATGCAGTTGTACAATGTGGATGTTTCCCTTGGGAGACGAGACGTTTTTCCTGTGGTGGCGCCTTTTTTTGTCTGATTTACATGTTTTTCCTGAAAAAGATGTTTCTAGGCGTTTATTTGTAGGCCCATGGTACTGTTTATGTGTTCACAATCTCTATGTGGTTATGTGGTTATGGAACAGATGTATTTCTAACCAGACGTCAATTAGGCCTATGTATGTATTGCTATTGTGTTTTTGTTTGTTTTTCCCCATACATTTTCTTCTGTCAATAGTGATATTTGTCTGTACAATACTTGCTTCTTAATTGCTGTTTTGTTGACTTGTCTTTGTTTGTGTGCAGAGGGTCCGTATGGCGTGTTTTGCCGGGCGAGATGCTTCCAGGGGCTTGGCTACCTTCTGTCTGGACAAGGAGGCGCTGAAGGACGAACACGACGATTTGTCGGACCTCAACTCCATGCAGCAGGAGAGCCTCAGCGAGTGGGAGACGCAGTTCACCCGTAAGTTGGGAACTTTGCCGCTTTTCAGCCTCATCTCCATCTATCCGCATTAGGGATATAGTCAGGCCGTCTGCGTGGCCTCTGGTGTTGCGGTTAACACCCAAACAACTTCGCACTCGACACTGCACGTCCTTGGATCCCCGGCAATACTCCTGTCCAGGTGTGAAGTCGATCAGAATGAACGGTTGTCGAGAAAATGGAATGACAGACATGCGTAGTTGGATAGTGTGACAAACACCTGCGGTTGTTGCTGACCTGTGCTCCGTGGTACAGCTCAGCACAGGTGCAAAATCTTACCCCAACTCTGTCAATAGACGTAGATGGAATAAGATTGGAATTTCGCATTATCCGAGCGCGGGCAAAATGGAGGAAAAGTGCACATTATTCATTTGCATATATGACACACATTGAAATGAGGCACCGCTGCAAAGTTCCCCTTTAGAAATATATTGCTGTCTCCAACAAATGTACTCTTTGTAAGCCGCTTTGGATAAAAGCATCTGCCAAATGCCCTAAATGTAAATGTACCTGCTCTCTCAAACAAGTAGGGTCCTTTTTAGCTGTTATTTTCTGTCCTACTAATAGACCTATTTTCAAAAACAAACCTCCTTGGACTAAACTTGTTGTGGACACTTACACACTTACATCTTGGAGTTAATTGGAAACCCTTGCATACAATGATTGACAGTGGCTGAGAAGTCCTGCGCATTGCCAAACTTCAGGGCATCTGCTTGGAACCGAGCGTTCCTAAAATGTAACTCTTGGTGTCTCAATAGTTCTCAATGGTTTTTGCGGGTGCCGAACATCTCTCCATCTTCTTCCTCTTCAACAGAAAAGTACGACTACATCGGCAAACTCCTGAAGCCCGGCGACGAACCCACAGAATACACCGACGACGAAGAGGCCAAAGGAGACAAAAAGACAGACTAGCGGCTCGGTTGGCGCCGAAGAGTCCATGTATGCCTTAACGCTCTCTGTGACCAGTACAATAATGACTTTGTTATTAGACACTCATCCTCTTTTCCGTGTCCTTTTTTAATTATCTGGATTTTAATATGTTTATGAATTTACTGTAAATATTATCATCTGGGTTATAGTCATTTCTAGAGTCCTTTTATACATAAAAAAAAACAACAGTCAATTACAGAGTTGCGGTTATGGTTGCGATGAAAGTGTTGGGACATACCGTGACATGAATCCAACAGGATTGTCAGGAGATAAAATATTGATCCCAGATAGTGATCACAGATTGTTAGCACCATTATGCTGACTGACTCCATTTTAATGAGTTAAAGGACTATGGACTGTTCTTATGTCACATAGATTCGTATGCTGACAACAATTGGTAGAATCGGAAAAGCAGTAGGTGTTTAGTTTGACTCGACCTTGATTTATAGCATATCGTCTTAACCAAACACTACAATTCTGGCTTGGGGAACAACATTTTTGTGCCAGATGCCAAACATACCTGCCACAAAACAATAATATCCATCCGAAAAAGCAGTTGCGGTCATCTGTGTTTTCATCAATATCATTTGTGACAGTTTTGCTGCGAGACTGTGTATAATTATAATGATTATTAAGTTTTATGTTCCAAAATAGTATGTAAATACCCCATTGGACTCATTTCCACCAACGCCACCTGTTTTCAATGGTTGAACCCCCCCACCCCCCCTCCTGTCTGGGATCAAGGTGTGCTAAACACATTAACGAAGGCTGTTTTTGTACTTTTTGATAAGAAAAGAACCACATGGCACACCTCGTCCCCGTCTTATAATCCATGCCCCCTGCTGTAGAGGCGGTGCTAGTTGGTTATAATCATTCCTGCCCTCTGTAGTGTAGTCCCTCGCTGTTGGAGCCCACTTGGGGATTCAACTGCCTCAGGAAGTGGGTTGGTTGATTGACAGTATTTCATGCTGTGTAGTATCAGATTAGTCCAAAATGTTCTTGCGAAAAGTATCTGAATAACAGTTTGAATTAGAATGTTTTAGGTAAATGGCTTTTGTGTCTTGCTTATATGACCAGCAGAGGACTTTGATCTTATACTGGTCTACTAGGTGATAGTAGTATTTGCAGTCAAATATATCCACATTGTGTTTGGTTTGCTTTGTATCATCCTATACTCTTTGTGTGTGTTTTGGTTAAAGCTCATGCTATTTGTATTGTGTAAGGCTAATGGTCGTACGTCGACCGGACACATTGTGGTTTTATAGCAGTTTGTGGTTATCGCTGGACTCTTTTTCCAGATACTAGCACTGGAACTTAAGAGACTTGTAATACTCAATAGTCGCATATTCTTTTCAAACTGCTGGATAAGTCAACAAAATGTGAAATAAAAGTTTGTAGGAAAAAAAGGGTGATTCTTGCTTGGGTTGCATTGTCTAATGAGCCCTGCTTAGCACAGTTGCAAAGTGTTGTGCACTGAGATTTGTCACAGACACACTCAAAACTCAATTCCATTAAAGATGGTAGTGAAAGTACCGTCCTGAGATATAGAAATAAAACGGTGATATTAAATAATGCTCAGACACTGACTTTGATTTCAAGGTGGCACTTCTGGGTCCTTCACCCATTTCTCTTTCCTTTTCTTTTTTTCTTTTTTTAAGGAGCGAGGGGCGGAAGTTGGCTACAGGAAGGAATTCAGACCATGCCCACTCCCTAAAATGTACTGCAATACGTGTCCTTCACATGAACTAAAATCTAATGAATTCATTCATTTAAAAAAGACATTTATTAATTAACTATCATATACTATGTCAATACACAACTTATCCAGATCAAATTGATTGTGGGACATGATATAGTTATTAGCCTATGTAAATAATGTATGGTGGGGTACATAGCCTATAGCTGTTGAATTGCCCATGTGTCTTGATAAGCCTGCAGTGGTATATTGATATGAATAATAGCTGGTTGGGAGTGACTACCAGTTTTGGTAGTCAGAGGACAACTGGCAGTGGGGCAGGGTGAATTTGATCCAGTCTGTTTACAGAACCCTGAGGTACCTTGGTAAATATTATTTGTACTTTTTTTTTGTTTGGGTCTTTACAGTCTATGGCATAGACTGTAAAGACCCAAGACTCTATGGTTTTGGTTTAGGGTCCTCTTGTGGCCGTTTTGGGTATTGCTGATAAAACGCCACGAGAGGTCTATAGACATATAGGGTAGAACATGTTGGTTCTATCAATATATCTCGAAACTCTTCACATAGGATACATGACTCTTTGTAATTCACAAAGCATGCTAGACATCTTGTTTGTACATTAAGCCACTCGTGTATTTAAAACCAATGGGTTTCCAGTAGATGAATTGTTCAAATATAAATAGTTTGGTCAGTAAGAGGTCAAAAGAACAAAAGACCGCACAAACGGCATCGGTTGAGATGATTAATAAATATAGTATAATAGAGTATAGACCAAGTAGAACAACCAAAAAGGTATGTCAGAAGTGGGATTTGAACCCACGCCTCCATTCGGAGACCAGAATTCCCGGTTCTACGGAAGGTATGATCCTTGAGTCTGGCGCCTTAGACCACTCGGCCATCCTGACACTACGTTCCTGATTCTACTAAATATAGTACTACTAGACACTAGACACTACTAGATATGTATTAAATGTATCAAATATGAATAACACGATTAAATGTTCTTTGTCTCTGACGTCGTTTGTTATCTTATACAGCAATTTAGTGTAAAAAACAAAATAAAATAAAATACATTTCCATACGGACCGCTTTTACATTTTCGCTTAAATGTGTCCGCGTCGGCATCCGTAGTTTCCCGTACGTGCTCCGCGCGGCAGCCATATTGAAAGTCCTGTTCTTCAAGGGTACAGTAGTCGTCTGGTCCTCGCGTTCTAACCACCATGTATCGTTTTGCGAAGGCTGCGGTCAATATCACCGGTAAGAGACACATACTATCTCTCTGATCCGTGTTTTATGCACCCGTCCACGCGGTCACGCTTGGCTCAACGTGTCTAATGTGGTCCGAAACGACTCGCCGTGACCAAATACGACGGCCTCCTGCCAGCGAGCCAGTGTACAATGTCCTCGTCTGGGCGAATATACGTTTAAAAACCATCTATTTGAGGCCTTTAACATAATATTACCTCAAGGGGGCTGCGGTGTCTCGGCTGGTTCTATTTCCTAAAAAGGCAGACCTTCAAAACTCGGTCCTGTCATGATATGAGCGGAGCTGGGTTTGTGCAGAGCCAAGGCTGGATCTGTCATGGCAATGTCTTGTTTTTCTCCCCCCCTGTGTTTGGCCGCATTGTTTAGCATTTTTGGTCTCTTGCATATCTTACATATGACACCTGTTCTTTAATATGCATAATTCGATCATTGAGATCTCAATCTGACGCAATCGTTTGATCTTTTTGATATTTCACTTTTAAGATCGACTACTCGAGGCATGTTTGACAATCCATTCCTTTGGATAATAGATGGCTGTCTACTGCACCTTCTTGACCAAGAACATTATAAGTACTCTCTTCTGAGTAAGATATTGCTCTTGCAGCAAAAAACATAATGTGTAAACAAGTTGCTGTCTCCCTAAGTCAAGGTGACATTGTTAACCCCGTGGTTACAATAAATGGCAATATAAGGAATAGCTTTAGGCCTGGATACAGATCATGTTCACTGAAACCAAATAAGGTTTTGTAGGCACGTTTCCATTGAATGTAGAATTTGTACTACTATACAACGCTTACTATGCTACATAATATATACATATGTCCAGATCTGACACCAAAACTCATTGGGCTTGGCCTGTGCTGTATCCATAATTATGCTGTCTGGGGGGCTATTTAGACACATTTTCTACTATAATTCCAGGTATAGGACAATAACTCAGGTTTATCTTTAATTCATGTAAAGTTGATGATTGACATTTTAGAATCAACGCAATCCCATTAAGCATCAACTCATGGTTTCCATTGCTGTCCTAGTCTGTGCGATTTGCTTCCATAGAACAATCCAACCAAAATAATATTGCTGACGACAACGGTCCATGTGTATGTCTCTGCAGGTGTGGCCGGCCGCCAGGTGAGGAACGGCTCCACGGTGAGGCAGGACTTCCACTCCCAATACGGCACTGGCCTCCTTGTCAGCAGCACAGTGTTCTGCACTGCTGTGTGGGCATACGTGAGTCGTGTTCCTTATCAATCATCATGGTGAAAAGGCCCCGTGCAACACACTTGTAGGACTGGCTGGCAAGCATAGGTCGTCATCATTGTGTCATGTCATATGCTTAGCAAAATACAGTTTTGTTTTGGACTGCAGTTTTAGAGAGAGAAGTAAATCTGCACCTCATTTGTATCCCTCTGCTTGATGCCACTAATGTTAATGTTATGTCAAACTTCAATATGTAATGTAAATTGAACCTTTCCTCTGTTTCCAGGTTATCACTTCGACCGGCATCACCTGGAACCTGTCTCCAGTTGGCAGGGTGATGCCCAAGCCATGGCGGGTGAAGGAAGAGGAAGAGTAACGTTGTCTTAAGCCCTAGACGACCACAACACCCAGATCCCTCCCGGAGAATGCCCCTTATAAACATTCTGGTTGTACAGATGATTATCAATGTTTTCAGACGCTGAATGCCTGTGGCTGTTCCAGCATGTTGACCTGTAGGACAATAAAACCCTATCCAACAAATGTTCTTGTTCATTCTTGTTCTTCTGCCTCTGAGAACAAAATTCCTGCTCATTATTTATGTGGGGGGGTTAAAGTTGATTATGGATCGTGGATCATCAAATCAGCACATTAGCAATAATTGCACACACTTCGTCCACATCATTCTCCTATTTTGATTGGCTCTCAAACTATTTCTAAAGAAATCTGGTGATTCTTGTATTAACTTCTATGGCATGTTTATATTTTATAATTTTGAAACTTCACACCTCAAAATTGATTTGTTTGGATGTAACAAACATAAGTGACGACATTTCTAAAGAGATGGGGAGCACTTCAGATTTGGGTCAAGGGCTGGCTGCCAGCAGTGAGAGCATATGACTCCTGGAGGCTAGGTGGTAGCCTCTCCCTTCCATGGGGGAGGGCTGGAGATGGGTTCTAAGCTGGGAAGAAACTGGTGGGAACGAGGCTTGAGGATGAGCACTTACTGTAATTGATGGAGGCCAGGGCAAAGCTTTGCTCAATGTCCAAGTGGTTGAAGTTCAATATTCTTGCAGTTAGTTCTAGTAATAGTACTGAGCGATGTTGGTAATGCACTCAGGTCAGGTCTGCTCTTATCCCAGCTATTATGCAGATAGCTAGCAATTATGAAACTCGTTCTATTAACCTTGCAACTATGAATGCTTGAAAACAGCTTTATTCTTATTTTATGTACCACAGTGATATATTGCTGTCTCCTTCAACAAATATACTCTTTGTAAGTCGCTTTGGATAAAAGCGTCTGCCAAATGCACAAAATGTTAATTTGCGATACATTGCACTAAAACGTATACGCTGAACACAAGGGTTGACGTTGAAATGTCTACAGAACATTTCGGTGAGTTGAGCTGGAACCTTTTAAAATACTTTATTTTATCAAATGAAGACCGATGCACAAAGAGTGAGAACACCCTTCCTCAATGAGAAACAACTTGATCACGAGCTTCCATTTGGTTGACTTTAAACCATTTGGTTTATTTTATATATTTATTATATTAGGTTTATTAGGGTAGAATTGGCGTTTCATTCTTTCTAAATACTTATATTCAGACATTTTCTTTGCATCTGGTTTCTCTATGGCAGTGTTATCAAATGGGGGTGCTTGGAACATTTAGATTTATGGTTATGAGCTGTAAAATAATTAATTGAATTAACCACCTTAATAAGAATGAAGCGCAATTTTTGTCTTAATAAAAGAGATACTTGGCTAAAAAAATATCCTATAAGTGGAAAAAACTGTTGAGAACCACTGCTCGACGATGACAACGCAATATTGTATTTTTTTTATTAAAATTCCGCGTGGCTTCGAACGCCACATCGAACAGTAGGACGGATCTGGGGAGGAGCCAGACTGAGCATGCGTCACAACCCTTTGGGCTCACGTCAGACCAAACGCTCCAATCTCATCCAATGGCGACTCGGGGCGTAAGCCGCCAATCAGGCGCTCCACCAATCAACAGTGGCCGGGCGCGTAAAAAGTCCCGCCTCCGTCGGTGTGCGTGCTTGCTGCGCTAAGGTCAGTACCACTCGGAACGACCCATCCGCCGAGTGAACTTCTCGCCGACTCCAGTTGTAGCAGCAGACCGGGTCCTTCTTCTCTAGAACAGTCATCATGTCTCTCTCTACTAAACTCACCCTTGACAAGGTGGACGTCAATGGCAAGCGAGTCATCATGAGGTGAGAAATTACCAATTTGGTTTACGACGCTGCGCTCTATGGTCCTTATTCAGACTTCAGCAGGAAATTGAATGACAGCCACACGCGTTAAGATGACTATCAGTGGCCAGTGGGATTAGTGTCTGCACCGCAGGGCCTCATCCTCATCGACTGGTTTATGCGGAGGAAGCGGACTTGTTGAATGTCACGTAGTCGTCAATGTTACGTGCGTCAAGGAAGATGCTGTATGGATGCACGTGTGTGTGTCTGTGGGGGGGGGGGTTAAGACTCCAGTTTTTTACAAATTGCAACCATATTCAACGATTCCAACATTGAGATCACTAGAAATGGATGGTCTTTTGGAAAATGTCAGAGGGCCATGTTGGTTTCCTGCCCACCGATGATGCAACGACACCCCGCAAAAGGCAAGGATCACCCTCACCAGTTCTACTGTTAAAGGTCAACTGTGTGTGTGTGTGTGTGTGTGTGTGTGAGAGAGAGAGAGATGGGACAAGAGAAATGGAGAGTTACGTAATCCAACGCCGGACGAGACATGCCACATACAATGTGTTCCAACTGGCACATTGTTAAGGGATAGGCCTACACTGTACACAGGGCTATTAGCATTAGGCCTAATAACCATACAGATCCCATCCGGCCGTGGGATCCATTCCCTTAATTAAACTGGACACAATATTTAATGTCAGTTTTTAATTACTAGTCAATGAATGTGTCTTTGCACAGTGATTGTGACATACAGGCAGGCCCTGGGTTCATCATATGGCTAATGCCTCAGCTCCTCTCTCTGCACTGTCAATCAGTAAACTAAGGCTGGGAGACTTTCATTGCTTCTGAAGACCAACAAGACACACAGATTATTAACTGAAGTTACGGGTAGGACAAGGCCATACAATTAATATAGCCATTAGTGGCCGGGAATTGCACCAACACAAAATACGTTGTGACACATCTGTTGGTGTATGATGACTTCTATGTCCTAAATCGATTTAAGTATTGGAATGGGCATTTTCAATTCATAAACGGATATATTGATGCATATTATAATTAATAATGATCATACACGCACTCATTCATTCAGTCAGCTAACACTGCCAGTGTAGATGGTTCTATTCAATATTAATCTCCGCATTAGAGTCGGGTGTCGACACAGCCAGGGTTTGGGTTGAATTCTGACTAGCGGCCAGTTAGCTGTTAAGTCCCCTAGAGTTCATCACCTCTGTGCATGCCATCTTATCGTTGCTCTGGGGAAATAAAGGAACTTCTTTATCAGCCTGTCCATATCCACACGTATGCTCTGATACTCCTGTGGTGGGAGACTCTCAATGTGAGGCCAAACTCACGAACCGTGATAAAGCCATGCTTCTATTTCTCAATCCTGGACACGCCGGGGAAATGGCACAACAGGTGGCAAACTTCCTTTTTAATGAAACTTCGTATAGTTTTTCAGATAATGGAGAATTCAAATAATAACATACTCTGCTATGGCATTTGTTTGTTTCCTGTTTTTCATTTTTTTTGTCTTATAAATGTTGCCGATGTTTTATGTTTGCAGGGTTGACTTCAACGTGCCGATGGCAGGCAAGCAGATCACCAACAACCAGAGGTGAGCTGCAGAGTGAGCGAAGGAGAGAGAACTGAATAAAATGAATGGCCGATTAATCCATCATGTCACTCTAGAAGACTGAGGAGCTCAATTCCTGCATTTACTTGCCGCTAACCATACCTTTCCCCGTGGGTGTCAGGATCAAGGCTGCTGTCCCCTCCATCAAGCACTGCCTAGACAAGGGGGCCAAGGCCGTCGTGCTCATGAGCCACCTGGGTCGCCCCGATGGGACCCCATGCCCGAGAAGTACTCCCTGGAGCCGGTGGTGGCCGAACTAAAGGTGCTGCTGGAAAGTGAGTTCTTGATCGTTCGTGATCTTATGCGATCACCACTTCATGTTGCGAACAGAATTGACAGCGTCTATGTCTAGCAATGCGTTGATGCGTGTTGTTCTTGTGCCCCAGGGACGTGGCCTTCCTGAAGGACTGCGTGGGCCCCGAGGTGGAGGCGGCCTGCGCTGACCCCGCCCCCGGCTCCGTCATCCTGCTGGAGAACCTGCGCTTCCACGTCGCCGAGGAGGGCAAGGGCAAGGACGCCGCAGGAAACAAGGTGGGTGAAGGTGGCAACCAACCCCCACAACAAGAAAAAGGTCGCACGCACACACACACACGCGCGTGCTGTCTGGCTGGCTCATCCCAAGTAGTCATTTATGTGAAGATTAAAACGTCGGTCGATATGGTCAACGTACGACAGGCAGGGCTAAAGGTTTTCATTGCCCGTTTATTTTAGTCTGGTTGAGTTTTTTGTTTGTTGGAAAAAATGTGTGGTTTAGCAATGTGCATCATAGTAAGCTCACACTTAGAATGATGTCAGACACACACGCACACACGCACAGGCACACCAGAGTGAGTCCTTGACACGTTGACATTCAGTGTAGTCTGGCGAGCTGCAAGGGTTGGTTTGGTGGGTTTCTTTTCCTGTCCTGGTGAGGTGTGGGTGCCCAGAAGAGACTTGACAGAAAATGCTTCCTGGTGGGTGGCCTGGGCCTGGCATGAGTCTTTCTCCAACTGGGATTTTAGGCAAAATCCATGTTTCCTGTTTGAGGGCTTATGTCGTCTCGAAATAGGAATGCTCGAAAACAGCTCTATTCTTATCTTCAGGGACCACAGTGATGTATTGCTGCCTCTCCTTCAACAAATGTACTCTTTGTAAGTCGCTTTGGATAAAAGCGTCTACCAAATGCCCTAAATGTATATAGCGGATAGAATCCAATCTATATCTCACAATATTTTGTGTGATGTGGCCTGTGAGGTCAGTCAAGTCCGGACGGACTGTGACTGGTCTGGAAGAGGCAGTTTCACAGGACACCTCCCTCCTACTCAGGATAACCGCTGCAACCTTTGCCCTTTGTCTGCCCTTTTAGCCACACAGTCCTGACCGTAGCGACTAAAGGTCTTGCTGAAACTCGAGCCGTGACACACACACGCTGTGCACACGCTGTGCACAGATGCACACAAATGTCAGTTTGTGTTCACTGTACATACTGTATTCAACAGTGTTTGGACTAGGAAGAACAGATGGAGTTGAATAAATAAGAGATTGTGCATAAAGCATGGTCTGTGTGTGAACTTTGAACCGCAGGCTACGTCAGAAGACTTGTACTCTTTACTGTTGCCTTTGTTAGTGGCCACAAATTGTAACTTATCTCTCCATGCCACCGATAACTTTCTATGTCTATCTCAATATATATATTTTTGTTTTTATTTTGTGTATTACTTCTTGCTTGCCCATATTGGGCACTTATTGTATGGATTATATATAAATATTATTATTAGGATTTTGGAATATAGAAAAACTAAATCCACATTTCTGCTCTCAGACCAAAGCATCTCAGGCAGAGATCGACAGCTTCCGGGCATCTCTCTCTAAGCTGGGAGACGTGTACGTCAACGACGCCTTCGGCACCGCCCACCGCGCACACAGGTGAGCTCACACACACACACACACAGACACAGAATCAGAGACCTAGAGCAGTGGTTCTCTACCTTTTGACTTTAGGTGGAATTTTGCTGACCAACTCATACAAACAGTAAAAAATTGATAAATACACATGCAGTGGCTGAGCAAAGGGTGCCACCGCCCCCTTTATAAGTATTACTGCAGGAAGGCTGTGGTCAGTGGAAAACGGTGGAAAGAAAAAGTCAGCAACGCTGCTTATTTATGCTCGCAGTGTTTATTTAGCAAACACAAATGAACACAACATATGATGGAATGAACAAAGCGACAATATTTTGTCAATAACGAGGCCTAATACCACATTCACTGAATACCTTCTACACTATATTATTGACTTATCTATATTATTTGGATTTATTGTACATTTCCAGAATAAAATCGCACTTGGCGCTTGTTTGATACTAAGATAAGAACTTTATTAATCCCAAAGGAAATTCTTGAATTTGTGGGTATTACAGTACCCACGTTAGAGGTTGCAGAACCCTGACCTCGAGCACTTGTTCTGTCACCTGTCAAGACCCATAATGTAGAGCCCTGAACACGGCAGATGACAAATATACACCAAGTTCTCAAACCAAGAACCCATGAACTAGAATATAGAACACACATGGGGCAGACCACAACCGCTACACCTCAGCAGCAGGAGAGTATTTCCTTCTCCCACCATTAGCAGCTTTTTTGTCCCATCTGTCCTCATTGGAATCGATTTGTCTCGTTGCCCTCACTCACTCGTTCTCCCCTTGACGTCTGCCTGCTGTTGTCCTCCCCGGCAGCTCCATGGTTGGCGTGAACCTGCCTCAGAAAGCGGCGGGATTCCTGATGAAGAAGGAGCTGGACTACTTTGCCATGGCTCTGGAGAAACCACAGAGGCCGTTCCTGGCCATCCTCGGAGGGTGAGAATATGCATTCATACCTTTATTTTTTGGAGACTCTTTTGTCCAAAGCGATTTGCAATAAGTACATTTGTCCAAAGGGACAAAGTGAAATGACAATATATCGCTGACGGTACAGGAAGATTTGTAGAGAACAGGTTTTAAGCACTTATAATTACTAGGTTAATAGAACTAGTTTCAAGCACTTACACTTGCTAGTTTCAATCACTCATAATTGCTAGGTTAACCCCCTCGTAAAGTCAGTGGAACTGAAGTGATATGATTGGTTCTCTTTCCTCAATTTGGTCCAATCAGGAGTTCTTTACTGTCGAGATGTTCCATGCATGCTGATTGGTCCGTTAGGTCTGGTGTCTAAAGACGGGAATAGTCTGTAAGCTTGTTATGTCACCTGATTGGCACTAGCGAAAGTGTCTCCTTGTTTACACTTAACCACTCATCACACTTTCAGCTCTAAAGTCACTGGATGAGCCAGCATCTACAACAAAAGAGTTACGATGTTAAGCATTAATGCATCAAACACATGTACTTTGAATTATAATTGAATTGTCTTATGATAGTACGGCACCAACACTGTTTGCACAAATATCATTCATCTGTCTTTGTATTGTCCAAGCTATTGTCCAGCCTATGCAGTTATTCTAGAAAACATGGAAATAACTGACAGTGAGATTATTGTGACGCAATAGCTGCATGGGTGGAGCTCACATGTGCACAGTCCAGTGGTGCAGCCAATCAGCTCGCTCCATTTCTTCCTGCCCTGTGCGTGTCCAAGTTCCATCGATTGACATTGACCGAAGGTCTTTTGTGAACTGTAGTTGTAGGAGCCATTTCTGTTTTTGTTAAAGCATTACAAGGCGTTGCAGTTTTGAATTTAAAGTGTGTGACATAAGGACACAGACAAAACTGCGATAGAAAACATTGTTTTCGCTTTCGTTTTTTTGTTATCTCAAATACAATAAAACTAATATTATGCAAGTTTGAAGCAATCTTACGTAAAGCACGGCACACTCGCATGCACTTCCACTCATTCATTCATTCACCCTGCTGTACATAACTCGGTGTTATACTGTGAGTGATTAATTGTGGCTACAGGGAAGCACGTTGAAACAAAGTCCCATGAGGGATTCATTAGGCTTACGTGACTGAAAGCCATGACACTACTTGACTACCGCCTTCTTTCAATTAGGAACAGCAAACACATTTTAAGTAATTGGACAAGCTCAACCTCCTGCACTCAAAAAATGTCTTAGTTGTAGTTATAGTAGAACATTGTGCTACTTATTGTAGCACTGTTCAAATATCCCCAGATGTTCAATAAAAACAAACTACGTTCATTTTTGGTTTTAAGGGTGTCCAGGGGCCATTTGCATCACACATCCAGAAAGACGTTGGGACTTTCTTTTAGACTGACTCCCCGTTCTCTCGCCCTCCCTCTCCTTTGTCCCTCTGCCTCCTTCAGAGCTAAGGTGAAGGACAAGATCCAGCTGATCAACAACATGCTGGACCAGGTCAATGAGATGATCATCGGCGGAGGCATGGCCTTCACCTTTCTCAAGGTCCTCAACAACATGGAGGTAGACCCACGATAAACTCTATGAACACCGCATCCATAAGTGAACGTTGGGGGGGGGGGAAAGGAATTCAAATATTCCTAATGAGTTTTCAATTGGAATTTACATGTTTCGAACCCGGTGGTGTGGAAAAGGTATTGAAAGAATAAAAAAATTCGGACTTCTGTTTGGCATGAAATTATGTCAGAAGTATTTTATCTTAAGGTCGAAGTTCTTTTCTAGTGGTGAGTTGTATTGTCAGGTACTTTCACAGAACGGAGTGTACTGTCTGAGAAAAGGAGACGTACGACTAAAACCAGACCGCATCCAGCCAAGAAAACAATGGATTGACAAGAGATTAGTATTAACTCCTGTGAGATGCTAACCGATTGTGGTGTTAGATACCGTGATTTTTAGAATGTCTCCTTCCCGCCTCCCGTCAGATCGGCACGTCCCTCTATGACGAGGAGGGCGCCAAGATCGTCAA
The DNA here is from genome assembly GCA_002895965.2 of Coryphaenoides rupestris. Lineage (NCBI taxonomy): Eukaryota > Metazoa > Chordata > Actinopteri > Gadiformes > Macrouridae > Coryphaenoides > Coryphaenoides rupestris. The sequence continues at coordinate 77,592 of PIJE02002147.1, forward strand.
AGACCTGATGGCCAAAGCCGAGAAGAACGGCGTGAAGATCAACCTGCCCGTCGACTTCATCACCGCCGACAAGTTTGCAGAGAACGCCACCAAGGGGACGGCCACCGTGGCGGCTGGCATCCCCGCCGGCTGGATGGTGAGGGAGAGCTGAACAGTTTACCAGTTGATGCAGTCTACTGGGAAGGCTGGTAAAACGATCTAGTCGTCATACAGCTAGGTGGACACTCCCACTTTGTGATGGCACTTCGTCACAAGTGGACAATTGTAGTCCAAGACAATTTGAAACAGCTCGTAATGGCTAATCATGCTCACACCTGATGGTGTAATCATGCCCCTTTAAGTGGCTGGTAACATTTGAAGTTTCACGAGCCATTGGCCCGGTGGACAAAAAGTACATTTTGCACCCTGCCTTTAAACAGGGATATGTCAGTGTTATATGAAAAAACCCATACTCACCTGTACTGTCTTTGCCCCGACCCACCCCAGGGTTTGGACTGCGGACCAGAGAGCTCCAAGGCCTTTGCGGATGCCGTGGGCCGCGCCAAGCAGATCGTGTGGAACGGGCCCGTAGGTGTGTTCGAGTGGGACAGCTTCGCCCATGGGACCAAGAACCTGATGGACAAGGTTGGTGGAGGCTCACCAAATCCGGCTGCATCACCATCATCGGTAAAGGGCCCTCCGGTTTCCATCACCTCCTTGAGGGTTATCACAGTGTGCATTAAGCATCAAGTAAAATTATACTCCGGTCGAATAGTGGTACTTGTGTTTTCCTTCCAACTTTTACTTGGCCTTGATGGAAAAGATGTGAAGTATAATTCATAAGGACAACTGCTGGGCTAAGGGAATCAGCTTTACACTAGCCTATGTAATTATGCGAGGATTATTACCAAGACTGGAATTGCAATGAACAAAAGGAATGTAGGCGGCCAGTCACAAAAGGGAAACAGATCCTAATGCGTATTATTGTTTACATGATGATTTTTGTTTTCATGAACAGTTGATTGGTGCGCCTCTTTGCCTTTCTGTTGCTGCTGCAAGGAATTGTGGGACTGCATTATGTCCTTTCATAAAGTATGGCAAAGTGTACCCTTTGCGAAGGAGATGCAAAAGGAAGCAGTTGAAGCTCCTTTCCTTAGCAGCCATCAGAGAATTCAACCAGCTCTTATCATTTAACTCAGTTATGGACCTTCCAAGCAAATAGATTCATATTATATTTTCCTGACAAGGTATTTGGTAGATGTATAGTGGATACATCCCTCTGTGATATGTTGTTACTTTATGTTTTTACCTCCTAATGGCCATCCTTTATGTAGCCATGTGGGCATACTCAAATGGCTATGATCGGGTCTGTACAGCTGGGACAATGTTAGCCTACAGTGTGTCCTTCAGTTGCACTCTGGTCAAGGCCCATCATTCTAAGCTGATTGTTTCCTTCTCATGTTTTCCCTCTCCTGTCACAGGTGGGGCGGACACAGCCACCTGCTGCGTCAAGTGGGACACAGAGGACAAGGTCAGCCATGTTAGCACCGGGGCGGAGCCAGCTTGGAGCTGTTGGAGGGTGAGTCAATGCCTGCCTTGGGGTCGGCGATACTTTGTCCCAGAAGACTTTGCAAATAGAGATGTCATGGAATGTCTTGTCATGGAAGATGGTTGTGGATTCTATTCTGCCAGCGTTCGTTATAATTAGAAACTAATCGCTGTGTTTGACATTGTGTACAAACACAGCGATTTCAACAGGTACAATATACGGTAGTCACTGATTTGTGGGCTTGTTCATGAAATGGTGAGTTGGTATGAGTTTAGCACAATCATTCACAAGGTCTTGTTGGCCATTTGCAGGCAGCGGTGTATTGGGGGCTTGTGGGAGTACCCTGGACACACTGCTGTGATTTAGCCGCTAGCCTGGCCACAGTGATCTTAAGAGAGGAACAGAATGTAGACTCATGAGATTGGAATGGTCTCACAAGGCTGCCTGTACTCTGCCAGAGTGTGTGGAACTTGGACATTATAGGCGTCTTTCCAGTGTGCGTTAACGCCTCTCTCTCCCTTTCTGTCCTCCAGGAAAAGTCCTTCCAGGTGTGGACGCCCTGAGCAGCGCCTAAACTCCCCAGTCCCATCTGGGGCAGAAGGGGGAGGTGTGGGGGTATGCAACTATGGAAACCGTTTCTCTTCCACATGGAAAGTGTTTGTCACACCACCCTCCTCCACCTCCTCCTCCCCATGAGGAATATTCTCCCGGTGTCTTCATCTCGCTGCGCCTCGCTAGCTAGCAGCATCTTCAACTTCAACCGGTTACTTCCTCTTGAATGCGTTCTTTTATTCTCCACCTTTTGGGGCGCAGGTGACAACAGGAGTGTGTAATGGCACCATCTTAAGACTCGAGGTGATCTCATTAGGAGGAGGGGGGGTTGTTATAGGACCTGGGAGATTTTGGGACCGTTCAAGATGAATTGCAGTGTTAAGATGGCTTTCGACCACCAAGCAGGCACACGCACACACACACACACCTTTACACAATGCCGCATTCAGATGTATTTGGGTTCAGACCCAACTAAAACTACTGTATGAACAGCTGAAATGCCAGACACCCCGAACCATAGCACTATACCATACCTTTTTGGCTTTTCCCCCACCCTCGTCGTGTGCACTTTCCACATACACCGCAGTGTTTTCTCACGAGAGGAAGGTGTTAATTGGTCATTTTAGAGCTGTGCACTTTCATTAGAGATCTGAACCTCAAGTTACCTGCACTTATAATGTGTGTACAGTGTCGGATGTGTGTGCATTTGTTTGCGTGTGAATTGCCGCGTCTCGCTTGGCTATCCCTGAGAGAATATACATGCACCCTCGGCCATTGATGTCTCATACATGGTTACATATGTAATGGTTTGGTTGTTGTTTTTTTTCACACTGTTTGTCCTTGTCGACCTGCTGTACCACAACAGTTCTGTAACCCAGCTCCATCCCTGGGCCCCCATTGGATGGTTGCGTCTTTTATTTTTGGCCAATCAAAAGGGGGCGGAATCTCAGAGTGGTATCCAACCTTGAGCTAGATGGTAGTTGTGGGAAATAAAAAAAATTCTGAAAAATGAATTTCCTGTCCCTTGAGTTATTTTGCATACATGATACAATTCTGTACATTTGTTTGCCTTATGAGCATATAAACTAACTGGATATGTGGCATTGTTTGTCGGTTTTCAAGTACTGGTATACACCACAAACTGGAGAAAATGTAATTGACTGCATAAAACATCAAAGATCACAATCTAAATGTTTAGGCATTACCCTCAACATAATCATACTCGTTTGTTGCTGTTGTTCCATATTTCAATAGTGGATTTAATGAGACTATTCTGTTATGCTACATCTGGAAATTACAAGTTACATTACAAGTTGGTTTATAGTTGCCTCCAATCTGTAGGCCGGAGGTCTGAAAGTAGTCCTAAAAGAGTTAATTCAAGCCTGTCACTCTTCCTTGTTCAATAGCAGGGTGTTGCTATGAGAGTCTGACAAATAATGAACATTTTGGAAATCAATCTCATTGACTCGTAGAACTCCACTACCCACAATGCACCGCAGTGTTGCTGTTTGTCGTGTTGCGCCCTCACCTGGCGAGGTGGCGCTGCTGCTGCTGCTGCGTCCTCCTGCTGCTGCTCCTCGCCTCTCTGAGTCTAAAGCGTGGAAGAACTACAAGTTAAATAAACACTTGAAACGAAGTGAGACGGTGAGTGTGGTGCACCTCAGTTAGGACTCTACTGTACCGAAGGGTCTACTTTAACCAGTGGTCGCTGAGCCATGTGAGCCGCTGCCGCCATATCTGCTTGACAGAAGTTGGCACATGAAGACATTAGTAGCGTTGCTTTCTCTCTCTGCGTGGAGAGGCGATGCATCAGAAGACACACACACACACATAGCAGCCGAGGATGATCTACATCGAGCACTGGAGCCCGGAGGAGGTTGCTGGATGGATCCGCCACATCGGCATGTCGGATTGTGCGAAAAGTTTTCTCGGTGAGTAAAATCTACCGATCCGATGGAAGCCCCCCGCCCCCCCCACACACACTCACACACACACACGCACACACGTTTGGCTTCACCGTCAAAGTTTCAAAGGTGGTGTAGTAGCGGGCGGGGG
>PIJE02002148.1:7905-12905 GCA_002895965.2 Coryphaenoides rupestris
GGCTTAAAGACGAAGACATACGAGTAGGGTTGATTATTGGATGGACAGACAGACAGGTAGAAGGACAAAAAGACCAGACTTTAAAGGGTGTGTCAACAGGTAAGAAAGACTGGGTGGGCTATACTCATTAAAATATAACCCCCATGAATGTAAGCAAGTCATTTTGAGGCATAAATAACCTTTCATTCACAAGGTAGGAGCTGGGATCACTTTTGGGCAAGTGGAAACTGTGTTTCATGGGTTGTAGGCTTAGCCAAGAGAGAGTTGCAGTAGTCGAGGCGAGTGATGGCGAGCACTTGGACCAAGATCTGTGCTGCCTCACGTGTGAGGAAGGGCCGGGTCCTGCAGATGTTGTAGAGTAATTCTACAAGATTGAGCCACAGAGGTGATGTTGGTGTTGCAGCACAGCTGGCCGTCCAGTACCAAGCAAGGTTCCTTGCCGTTTGTTGAAAGGGGGGACATTGATGTCCTCAATGGTGACAACTAGGTCCATCTGGGGGCAGTCTTTCACCAACATGAACAGAAGCTCAGTGATTAATCTTCAAGTGATTAGCCATCCATTTGCTGAAGTCAGCCAGGCATTTAGATATGTGTGTTGCAATGTTGGTGTCAGAGGACGGGAAGGAAAGGATGTTTATCTTTGTTTCATCGTTTTTTGCTAAATGTCTGCTGTTTGGCTACCAAGGCTGAGCCAATAGTATAACGACTCTTATCTGTTCTTGAACGTGTTGACGTATTTCTGTGTATAAACGGCCATACCACAGAGCACAGTACCACAACAGCTTCCTGGTGCACAGGGACATTTCGTGTATTTCGTTAACTAACAGAAATATATACATTTTTTGACCAACATGTATTTCTCCTTGTATGTACCATCAGCAAGAGGATGTCTATTTTTCTGCAATGCATCTCCATTTAAAAAAATCTGTGAACAAAAATCTATATTTGAAGATTCAAGAACATTTTTGGCTTTTCATGCAATTTTATTACATTTTTTGAACTGTTGGTGGCATGCCATTCATATAAAGTTCATACTGTACACCACAAACTCTAACACAGTTTATGGCAAGCTTTTATTTATAGATATCTTTCCACGGGGGCCCTGTTGCCTCTGTTCTATCTCTCTGTTCTATCTGTCTGTCTATCTGCCTGTCTGTCTGTCTGTCTGTCTGTCTGTCTGTCTGTCTGTCTGTCTCCTCTCTTCCCTCTCCCTCCTTTCCTTTCTCTCTCTCTCCTGCCTCTCTTCCCATACACTGTCCATTCAATGAAACGACATCTTCTTTGCACTTTGCACACTCTCTCTCTGTCTCTCTTACTCTCTCTCTCTCTCTGTCTCCGTCTCCCACTCTTTACCCTTTATCTTCTTCCCCTTCTCCTCCTGCTTCTTAGCCTTTAGCTTTACTTTCTTTTGGTTTGTGCCGAAGAGGAGAGAGGGAGGGGCTCCTCCTCGGTAACTCTACACCTGCCCCATTCATGAGTGCGTTACAGTAACTCGCTCCGCTGCCCTGACAAGTGCGAGGGTTAAAACACGTTAGCCCGACCGCAAGCAAGCAAGCGAGTGAGTGAGTGAGCGAGCGAGCGAGAGAGCGAGCAAGCAGGGGCCCCCGGGCAGCAGGACCCTCCACTCCAGAGGACCCCACCACCACCACCACCACCAGCACCACCACTACTCAGCCAGAGAAGAAGCAGGAGTAGGACTCACAGGCTGGTGAGAAGCAGCAGCAGAGGAAGAAGAAGAAGAAGAAGAAGAAGAAGACACAAGCTGAGGCGTGTTGTGTGACCAGAACTTCCAGGAGGAGGAGAGCCAGCCAGCCAGCCAGGCAGCCAGGCAGGTCTGCAGGGCTGTAGATGAAGAAGTCCCGGGAAGCAGGAGAAGCGTGATGGAAGTCACCGTGGGCTCCCTGCCATCCAGCAGCATGTCCTCGGGAGCCGGTCTTGGTCTTGGTCCTGGTCCTGGTCCTGGTGCTGCTGGTCCTGCAGCTGCAGCGAGGGACGCCTGCGAGGAGCAGCTGGACGGCATCGTGCCCCTGGTGACGGACAGACTGCCCGGCGGGGGGGACTTCAGAGGGAAGTTCAGAAAGATGCGGCAGAGGAAGAGACCCACGATTCTGGAAAGTAGGTAGCAGGAGATTCAAAAAATAATCTGTGGGATTTATTCAGGGTTCTTTGGGGGTTCTTTTGTTGTCATCGACATTGTGTTCGAGAAGTTGTGTTGGTTTTAGCGGCCGGGCGATAATGGGGCACAGTGTTGTTCGCTCGCTGCTGCGGTCGCATCGCCCTTTGTCAATCTCTCACCTCTCGGCCGCAGTTATCGCCGTGAAACAGGAATCTGCGTGACTTGTATGAATGGCATTTGTTCTATTTTTAAACGGCGTACGTTGCGCAACAGTATTTTAATAGTATTCTAATGATGTTGATTCATATTCTAATCAAGCCAACTGGCTTTAATGACTCGTGATGATAATTGCGCTCAGAGCCAATATTATGTTCTCAAGCATAAACATTATTTTATACATCTTTGGGATGACATATTATTACAAATGGATTTTGCCTCTGGGATAAGAGTATAAGTAAAGAGTGCAGGTGGTGCCGAGGGTGTTTCAGTACAAATCCCTATTTGTCTACCTGCAGGCGCCCTTGAGCAAGCGAGGTGTCTAACCCCTGTATTGATCCTTGAGGACGGTGCTTAGCGGCGGGCGGAAGTACTTAACATCTCAATGGCTGAGGGGAGCCGTGTCCTTGACAAGCGGCAGGTCGTCCGGATCCGTTGTTGTGTCCTAAACGCCGCGTTAAACCCCGCGCGTCTCTCAGAGGGTTCCACGCGATACCCAACCTCAGAGGCCGCGGTGTCAACGTCTCCCGTCGTTCGTCTCTCTCAAGTCGTGTCAGTGCGGCATTTTAATGAGAAAACCGAGAAAGGAGTAAGGAGGGAGGAGGAGGAGGAGGAGGTGAAAGGAACGTTCTCAGACGTCCACAGTGAACACCTCTGTTGAGAAATGAATAAATATCCGGTAATATCCTCCCTGTACATAGCTGAAGTTATTAAACTCCTGCCATGCACAGCCCACTGATGAAGTGTTGAGACTCGCTGAGCTGCAGCCTGTGAAGTCTTTTACTTTTAAATGAACTTTGACTGAAGTCGTTTTTTTTTTCTGCGACGGATGTTGTCAAATTGCGACAAAACTGATAAAAGTTGACTTGAGTGCCTGAGTGCAAGATGCAGGGGAAGTCGTGGTAGTGGTGTGGGGCGTGTGTGTCCGTGTGTGTGTGTGTGTGTGTGTGTGTGTGTGTGTGTCCGTGTGTGTGTGTCTGTGTGTGTGTGTGTGTGTGCGTGTGCGTGTGTGTGTGCGTGTGTCCATGTGTGTGTGTGTGTGTGCGTGTGTGTGTGTGCGTGTGTCCATGTGTGTGTCCATGTGTGTGTGTGTGTGTGTGTGTGTTCCACCCTCCACCCTCCTCTACATAAACCATTTCCTGTTGAGCAGCCTTGTTTAAAAGTCTCTGAAATGAGCCAACCAGGGAATTGCATAATCACTGTGCTCCTGGAAAGGAGCCTGTCAATGGGCCGGCCAAGATGAATAGATCACGGCTAACGGTACGAGGCGGCGACGCAGGAGACATCCGCATTTTTGAAAGGCGTTTATGTCTGCCATCTTTAATACGCCATACCTCATGGTGAGTGTTCGGTAACAAGCCGACGCCGTCATTACACTGTCACAGTATACGCACGACGTTCAGCTAGCTGCATCTCTCTCTCTCTCTCTCTCTCTCTCTCTCTCTCTCTCTCTCTCTCTCTCTCTCTCTCTCTCTTTCTCTCTCAAAAGATTAATCTGTTTGCATCGATGCGAATTACTGAAACACGAAACGAGACGGAGTAAAAATAGAACGCAGCGCCCGCGTACTGTAAGCGTATCGTATCGCGCTGAATCACGAGTCCGACGCAGATCCTTTACCTCGACCCGGGCTCAACGACAACGACAACAACAACGACAACAACTATCACGTTCACCTTTCATGGTTCGGTGGCCCGGACACAAGCGCACCACAACTTCACGGTGGATACAGGACTGTGGTTTGAGGGGATGTGTGATGCGCTGTGTTATCATCATGTCATCGTACGATCAGAACATCGTTTTTATCTGCGTCGCCTGTGTGCCTTTCCGCTATATGCAACGAAGTCGATGGATAGATTGATGCACTGGAAGGGGTGGATGATGCCTAAATACCCGGTATACGTTAGCTATATTTGTTGGAATTCTATTAGGCGTTATACCACTGTTGTACCATGTTATTATTGTATTGTTTTTATGTTTATGTTGTGGGTATTTTTGAGCATACCTCTGGCAGCAAGGGATGTTCCTTCTGGAGTCAATAAAGTTCTCTATCGTATCTTATTTTATCTGAGGCATGGATTGGTGCGTGCAACTCTCCGGAAATGGGCATTGTGGCGTATTTTAGAGTCGTTTTGTATTGTAATATTGATGTCAATTGTCTGGGGCTACTGATCACCTGACAGCGCAGCTCAATGTGGACTGTTAACCGGCTCAGCCCGCTGCTCTGCTGATGTCGACCGTGGCGGTCACTGTCCACGTGACATCCAGCCCGAGAGCATAACCTCTGCACATGACCTATCGCAGATTAAACATGATCCCCATTATCCCTCGTTCTGCATGAACTGGGGACTAGCGCTTCAAAATAAAAGCGTGCTGCTGCTGCTGCTGCTGCTGCTGCTGCTTTGGCCCTGAAAGGCAGATGGGTTATGAGTGAATAGCGTGTTACGTAACAGGGGTCACATATTTATAACTTGATGGGTAGGCGGCAGTTCTGATAGGATTAGAGGAAAAGCACAACATGGCCGTCGAGGAGGAAGGAATATTTGCAATGCGTGTGTGTTGTGAAAAAGAGATGGATACCGTAAAGGTGTAATTAAAAAAGAGTTCTTCAATTCAAAAGAAGAATCCCACCCAGACTAACGAGAGAGAGGGAAAGCCCACTGACTTACG
>PIJE02002148.1:20405-81598 GCA_002895965.2 Coryphaenoides rupestris
CGGGTGGGTGGTGTTGGGTGGTGGTGGTGGTGGTGGTGGTGGTGGGTGCTGAATCTGTTAGTATAGAGTGTGCAGCGGGATAAATATAGCTCCACAAACTATGCCACCGTAGCATGTTAGACCTCACCGGGGCGAGCTGAGCTGAGCCGAGCCGCCGCCGCCACCGCCGCTGCTGCTGCTAAAAATGCCAGTCTGACCTTCACTGGGTTGGTTGGTTGGTTGGTCGGTCGGCGCCCGGGTGGTCACAAGGTGTACCGGGAGACAGGCAGACAGGCAGACAGTCAGACAGAGAGACAGACAGACAGACCCTCCCCTTCCACTCTCCCTAGCATGGGGAGAGTACCGGCCCGGACGTGAACGCTAGCAGCAGCAGCAGCAGCAGCAGAAAGCGATGGGCCGCTTTAGTGTCCCCCGACTCAGGATTTAATTGAGCCGACTTCAACCCTGGATAGCGCGGCGGCCTTCCCCACCATGGACGGCGGCGTGGCCGTGTGCTGGAGCACGGCTACCGTCATCCGATTCATCAAGGGCCTGGGTAAGATGGTGGTGTTGTTGGACCCCCCCCTGCTGAGAGAGCTGCATGCCTGACCTGACCTGGCCTGACCTGACATGGCACGTGGGTGTGGGCGTGTGTGTGTGTGTGTGTGTGTGTTCGTGTGTGTGTGTGTGTGTGTGTGTGTGTGTGTGTGTGTGTGTGTGTGTGTGTGTGTGTGTGTGTGTGTGTGTGTGTGTGTGTGTGTGTGTGTGTGTGTGTGTGTGTGTGTGTGTGTGTGTGTGTGTGTGTGTGTGTGAGCGATATGGTAAAAAACCAACAACATCATTTGGGGATTATTTTGACAGCTATTGCAAATGTGATGTGATTCACTGGAAGTGAGAATTGGCATTTTTGGCATCACAATTTTTTCATTTTGACTGAAAAAACAATCATAATGTGATGTTTGTTGGGGTCTTTGCCAAACAGCTGGAGAAAATAAAATGTGTTGGCCGGGGCATCTCTGCAACTCTACACTTTGTTTAAAATGGTGTTATGGATTGAAATTGGCACATTTTACCCTTATCAAAAAATTGCAGCTCCTGGGATTTGGATATTGCCACGTTGCGATTTTGATTAATTGTTTAGCCCCTCGGTGTGTGTGTGTGTGTGTGTGTGTAGAAGGCACACACACACACACACACACACACACACACACACACACATATGCAGAAGAAGACCCATAACATGTTTCTAGAATTCTCTCTGGTGTTTGTATCTCGTGAACCGCAGTGTCTGTCTGTCTTTCTGCTCTCTAGGGTTTAATATGCTAATCGCTGGTTTTGCCTAATTTAGAAGTTTGTCTCGTTTCCCTTCCATGACTCGAGAAGTGTCAAATGAAAATCTTGCGGTTTGGCGTCTTTTTGGGTCATTCGTCATTCGTGCAGTCGTCACACCGCTGACCTCTGACCTCAGGAAATACTTCTGTGTCGCTTCCTCAGGTTTCTGTTTTCGGTTTTTTCTCCAGAACGACGTTCCAGACTTTGCTTCAAAGAGAATGAAACACTTCCTGTCACGTTTCTGTCTGTCTTCTGTCACCGCTATTCGTCTCCATCAGCTTTCGCTCTTACAGAGACGGTAGCCTCGTCTTTAAACAGGAGATGAGCTTCCATGAATAGAATAGAATAGAATAGAATAGAACTTTATTAATCCCGAAGGAAATTCTTGTGCCGGGTTGCATAGCGATACAGTACAAGAACATCTCCAGAGCATCGTTAACCCACATTGGCTGACGTTGTTTTAGCATGATTCGTTCATACTGTGGTCGTCGTGTGTGTATGTGGTATGGTGTATGTGTATGTGTGTGTTGTGTGTGTGTGTGTGTGTGTGTGTGTGTGTGTGTGTGTGTGTGTGTGTGTGTGTGTGTGTCATGGGTTAGACCACACGGGGGTAATGAGGGATAATGTTATGGAGATGTGAAGGGTGCTAAAGGGGTCATCGTGTTGGAAGTAATGTACTGACGTGGAAGCTTCTGGGTCTGACAGCTGATTGGATTACAAGCACCCGCCAAAAACGAGAAGTGTTTCAGAATTCCCGCCTAAATTTCATGTCTAAATATATACCAGCGTATAACTATGGCCATATTCATGTGGACAATGTTTGTGGGTTTTCCAAATGAATCCATGTGCTTGCAACATGTCAATGATCAATTAAAACATGAAGACAAGAGTGATTGGTTAAGGATTGCAGCGTAGTTTATTGCAGTGGTATTATAGAGCCAGATATTGACACTGAAATTACTTAATTAACCATCTAATAACAGATCTGTTATTGTAAAGTTATATAAATTATACGCATACCTTTACATATTTTGTAATTACAATTTTTACAATAAGTAATCATGCATTTACATCAACAAGTGGCTCTGTAAGCTAACTCCCATACTCTAATGACGTTGGTTATTAATTCAGAAATGTGTGGTTCAAATAGTGCTTTGTGAGCCAAAAAGAATGTTCTCTGGGATACAATTACGTGTTTTGGCAATAACAGCCGACAAGCCGTGATATGTGACAGCAAATAATTCCTGGTTCTCATTTGTTGTTTGTCGTTGTTGTACACACACACACACACACACACACACACAGCCACAGGAGAAAGTGGGGTCCTTGTAATGGTCGTCAATCTAGTTTGCTGTAGCGCTGATTCATGCGAGGTGAACATTTGCAACGCTGCTGGATAGAAACGTGTTGACTGTCCTTCCACTATTAATAATACTCGTACCCACTGGTGTACTGTAGGTCTACACCCAGATCACCCGGGGGGGGGGGGGGCGGCGGGGGGAGGTTACCATAGTGCTGGGGGATGCTTGGTCACATGCTGGAAGAGATTCCCTGGAAGGTCAGCTTGTGGCAGATGAAATACCAGCCGCCCACCGCAATGTTTGAAGTGTCCACACGTCCGCTGGCCGTCTTCTGTTGCGTCAGGCCAGAGAAAGACCCACGTCAGGGGGGGGGGGGGGGGTGGGCTGTTAACCCCCGCCCCCCCCCCTGGACAGACCCAGGTCCCAGGAATGAACACCATGTTGGGAATGAGCACCATGTTGGGAATGAAATGGCCAAGGTTTTGGAAACCGTGCAGCCAGACCCTCTTTGGTGATCTCTCGGTTTGCAATAAACACAGGCCTCTGGGATCCAACAGCCCTGCTATGATACAGCAGAACTTCTTCAGGGGGGCCGGAGCCTGGACCAGGAAACCAAGGGGGCGGAGTTACACCTTGTTTCCTGTTTCGTTACGGAGGTATTCTGACGAGAGAAACTCATTTGTGTGAGTGGAAGACCCTTTCAGAAGGGGATTTTAACGAGTGTATTGCCACAGTGGCCAGTCTACGGGGTGTTGATTTGAAACCTTTTTTACGGCTTTACTAGTGTTGGCCAAGTTTGTGTTCGCCAATTACGCACTTACAGATCCCTGCCTCCAGGATTCAAGATCGCTTGAAAAAAACTCAACCCTGGCCTGAGCTTCCTGGCCTTAGCTTACCTTCTGCTGTCTCGAGGTCTACGAGATGTAGGGGTAAGTGTGGTAAGCCTGCTCAGCTAAAGTTTGTATTGAGGCGTACGCGTTTGTTTTGGTCTTTCTCTCCAGCGTCGCCCGTGGGCAACGGATACACCAAGCCGCCCGTCGCTCCGGTCTGCAGTCCGCCGGGCGAGAAGGGACCGCCCGCCATGACGCCCATCAGCATCGACCCCGAGAGCAAGCCGGGCGAGTTCGTCCTCAAGAGCCTCTTCGCCAACTTCACCACCGCCTCCGAGCGCAAGATACGCATCATCATGGCCGAACCGCTGGTGAGTCAGCAGAGAAACGCACACGCGCACGCACGCACACACACGCACACACACACACGCACACACACACACACACACACACACACACACCAGACACACACAATGACGGGATCTGTGCCAATGTTACCCTGAACATCCTGTGTTGTCTTACCTACTTATTACTTATTATCCTGTGGCCTATTGTTGATAGTGAAGGGATACAGTTTATTTTTATAGTTAAGTGACCATTAAAAAGTGACCACTAAAAGGCAGCGTTAATGTCAGTCGGAAAGTGACCTCAAGTGACCTCATATGCTGATGCTGATCCTGGATTCCATATTGGTAGCGCTTTGCTAGCGTTGATAGCCGTACAGTGATGAAACCTAGTTGTCGTGAACCCGAGTCTATAGAGTATACGTCTAGGGGAGGGGTGGGCCCACAGTTTCGGCGTCCCTCAGAGAGAGAGAGAGAACCAGTGGACTACCCCCCGTACTTGACAGCGTGTGAAAGGTTGACCGCGAGTGGCTGTCAACGTCCTGCTAATGAAACTCATAATGGGTGATTCCCTCCCCGCAGGGATCTCTCACTACAAGAGCCGTAGAGACACCGAAGGTTCAGCGACTGAAGATTGTGCTGAGACTCGTCTTTGTAGTTCTTTGCAGTTTGTGTTTGCAGTATATGTGTACAGTACTGTATATACAGTATATACAGTATGTGTGTCAGTGTCAAACAGCATCAGGCCTGTGTTCCCAGAGACTCCTGCTGCTTAATCAATATACAGATGCTAATTAGTTTATCTCAGGGGTCGTGGGTCAGGGTGGGGGGCTCACAACCCAGAGGTGATGCCCCACTTTAAATATGTGCCATGTTTTCCAGTTGCACTACCATCAGCAGTTCAGGGGATCGGTCCATGGGGTCGCTCATGTTAATGTTACGATGATGACGTTGAAGTGATGCTGACCAATAAGGAATGCTCACCCTGGGATCGAGTGAAAGGTCACGGGCGCTAGATTCTAACCACAGTGGTTGGAAAAGTTATGGCGGAGCCAGGAACAAGGTCCGTGATAAATACACTGGCTCAATGGGAGGGAGGATTGGGGCCAGTCAACACCGTCACCACCCTCACCCTCACCACCACCGCCACCACCACCACCTGCTGCTGCTAGCCCCCTATTAGCATCCTGCTAAATCCTCCTGAAACCAAACCAGCTAATCCACGCTGTACCAGGACGAGCAGCAGACTCACAAAAGTATCTTATGATAATTCTTCAGAATTCCTCAATATTTCCCAAAGAACTTTTCATCTTCTTAAGAACTTACATTTATTCAAGAAGTTGCTTTATTCCATTCTTGATACTTTTGTCAAGTAGTCTCACTTTTGGGCCATGTGTGTGTGTGGGGTTTGAACCCAGTACATATGTGTGGGTTTGAACTTTGACCCAAGTACATGTGTGTGGGTTTTGAAATTTTAACCCAGTACATGTGTGTGAGACTAGACTAGACTATCATGCCCCCCCCCCCCCCATCAATTCCAGTCCCTGTGTGTGTGTGTGTATGTATATGTGTGTGTGTGTGTGTGTGTATGTGTGTGTGTGTGTGTGTGTGTGTGTGTGTGTGTATGTGTGTGTGTGTGTGTGTGTGTGTGTGTGTGTGTGTGTGTGTGTGTGTGTGTGTGTGTGTGTGTGTGTGTGTGTGTGTGTGGTAGATAGTTGTGTCCATGCTAGCAGCTATTGCTCCACAACTCCCCACCAAATGCGCTTGAGTCACTTAAAAGCCCTCACCCACCCCCTACCCTACCTCTGGGACCACTAGAGCTAATGAATTCAGCGCAGTCACAGTTCTGGGGGAAAGACTTTTACTTTCCCGACACCCTGGAGGGTCTCGGCTGTGCTGAGTAGAGCAGGAGCTGCTGAGGAAGCTGTGAGGTCTCCAGGGACCGGGGATAATTACCTTCAGGAAGCACTTACTATAGCCCCGCTGTTGTGCTTCCTCGTTAGCCCCTTCAGGGAACCTGGTCCCCTTCATTCCCTCGTTAGGCCGTGCCACTGGGGTTGTTAGCATACAGCCCAGTGTGCCTCTGTGGTGTTGATTATCAGCGAACAAGAACATTTATTCATTTGATTTGCCCTTTGTTGGGGGGCGTGTGGTGATAGTGTGGTCGTGCTTTGAAGTCTGAACCCGACCGGACGAGTTAATGCTGAATCAGGCGGCGAACCCCGGGGCCAATGAGGACATTAGAGGCCGATCACTATCTGTCAAGAGGGCACCGATGGGCTTGTCCGGTGTGAAATGTTGGTCAACATAAGTTTCATCAGCGTTAAGCCTTAATTGGAGTTCCAGTCGAACGGAGCCTTTTTACAGTCGGCGCTACGTCAACGCCAGACGTTAACGATCTCTCCAAGAAGAGACGTCGATACTTCAATAATGCGGAGTTGTTGTTGTCCGGCCGCCAATGCACACCACTGAAATGCAGAGACTTTCCCTCAAGGTTGGAGGAAGTATGATGCATATTATATATAACATCTCCCAAGATGTTCTTAATTGCAATTCCTCAATATTTCCCAAAGAACTTTTCATCTTCTTAAGAACTTACATTTATTCAAGAAGTTGCTTTATTCCATTCTTGATACCTTTGTCAAGTAGTCTCACTTTTGGCCATGTGTGTGTGTGGGGTTTGAACCCCAGTACATATGTGTGGGTTTGAAACTTTGACCCAAAGTACATGTGTGTGGTTTTGAAATTTTAACCAGTACATGTGTGTGAGACTAGACTAGACTAGGACTATCATGCCCCCCCCCCCCCCCCATCAATTTCAGTCCCTGTGTGGGGTGTGTGTATTTACAGTATATGTGGTGTGTGTGTGTGTGTGTGTGTGTGTGTGTGTGTGTGTGTGTGTGTGTGTTGTGTGTTGTGTATGTAGGTGTGTGTGTGTGTGTGTGTGTGTGTGTGGTAGATAGTTGTGTCCATGCTAGCAGCTATTGCTCCACAACTCCCCACCAAATGCGCTTGAGTCACTTAAAAGCCCTCACCCACCCCCTACCCTACCTCTGGGACCACTAGAGCTAATGAATTCAGCGCAGTCACAGTTCTGGGGGAAAGACTTTTACTTTCCCGACACCCTGGAGGGTCTCGGCTGTGCTGAGTAGAGCAGGAGCTGCTGAGGAAGCTGTGAGGTCTCCAGGGACCGGGGATAATTACCTTCAGGAAGCACTTACTATAGCCCCGCTGTTGTGCTTCCTCGTTAGCCCCCTTCAGGGAACCTGTCCCCTTCATTCCCTCGTTAGGCCGTGCCACTGGGGTTGTTAGCATACAGCCCAGTGTGCCTCTGTGGTGTTGATTATCAGCGAACAAGAACATTTATTCATTTGATTTGCCCTTTGTTGGGGGGCGTGTGGTGGTGGTGCGGCCGTGCTTTGAAATCTTGAACCCGACCGGTCGAGTTAATGCTGAGTCAGGCGGCGAACCCCGGGGCCAATGAGGACATTAGAGGCCGATCACTATCTGTCAAGAGGGCACCGATGGGCTTGTCCGGTGTGAAATGTTGGTCAACATAAGTTTCATCAGCGTTAAGCCTTAATTGGAGTTCCAGTCGAACGGAGCCTTTTTACAGTCGGCGCTACGTCAACGCCAGACGTTAACGATCTCTCCAAGAAGAGACGTCGATACTTCAATAATGCGGAGTTGTTGTTGTCCGGCCGCCAATGCACACCACTGAAATGCAGAGACTTTCCCTCAAGGTTGGAGGAAGTATGATGCGTATTATATATAACATCCATACTGGGATATGGACGGGAATTTGATATGCTGTGCAGCCATACATGCACTGTAGCATCTCCCAGTTGAACAGTTGTCTCCTATTTGTTTGGGACAGATAGCAACACAAGCTGTGAGGAAACACAGGCTGTTTGTTGTGAATGGGGTTAATTAGAATCTGGAGTCAAGCTATTTATAATAATTAGTCGGCAGGTGGTTTTACCAGATAGAGTTTATTTG
The DNA here is from genome assembly GCA_002895965.2 of Coryphaenoides rupestris. Classification (NCBI taxonomy): domain Eukaryota; kingdom Metazoa; phylum Chordata; class Actinopteri; order Gadiformes; family Macrouridae; genus Coryphaenoides; species Coryphaenoides rupestris. The sequence continues at coordinate 28,191 of PIJE02002148.1, forward strand.
AATTTACCCTTTGGCACACACAGAAAGGTTCAGTGTAATGAGGTTTCACTGTAACCCCTACGAGCCCATGCCCAGGCTCTTCACAGAAAAAACCGGAACGTGAGTCTTCCACACCCAGAAGGCCTCTGGAAGAAGGACATCTTTAAAGGGGAGTGAAGGCCGCCGTAATGGGGGGAAGAGCATTAGCGTCTCGTGGTTAATGGACTCCGGGCCGCGCTGATGGAGTGTCTCTCTGGTCATTAACACGGGGCGAGTTACTCCTCAGAAACTCATCCTTCATCCTCTTCCCTGCAGTCCAGGCCCTCTCAGACTGGCCGATTGAGTCGCAGTCGGGGAATGGTGGAAGATCTGGGCTGAAGTCTATAGACCTTAATCACAAGTCAGTCTCAAAGGGCTTTACAGGCCAGATTATTATGGGCCAAAAGTGATTTCACACGAGATTTTGCCGGCCCTCATGGAGACGACGGTTTGATATTATCAGGGCCGATTCGCGTAGTTGTGTGGGGGGCCTCGGGGCACTGAGACTTAAGACCTCCGATTACGCTGGCAACAGCCAATGAGAGTGCAAGATCAAGGACACCCAATGGGGTTTTAGGGTCAAGAACAGCCAATGAGATATGAGGTCAAGAAGAGGAAGAAGAGGGGAACGGACCGGGAGATTTGGCGAGTTTGTCTGATGATTTGTCTTTGACTGTCTTTGAGTATGTACAGTATAACGTTGAAACCTTTTCTGTGTTCACAGGAGAAACCGTTGACCAAATCACTGCAGAGGGGCGAAGATCCACAGTTTGACCAGGTAAGCGTAAATTCAACACGTGGCGTAACATTTAACAAAGGACATAGATGAGGTTTCCCTGTTATAAATCATAAAACCTTTTTGCCCATTTTTTTAATTCGACATCATTCAATTGATCCCAGCAAGTCAAGTGTGTCCAGAACCTATTTTGCGACGTTGGTGCTAATATTAAAGAAACACCCGAGTCCTGCCAATGTGGGCTTTCTTTCTACGGTCCAACCCACGACTAATTGCTCCCTGAGTCCGTCCTCTCCTTCTAATACTCCCCTCTGGCAAGGCACCAGCGTGACGCCGGACCAGGGGCCGGCTGGCTGGGGGGGTCCAGGGGGGCCGGGGGGGGGGGGGTGTGGAAGGCCCGTGGGGTGGTGGCTGAAAGGGGGCTACTCACAGCCCTACAAGGAGTCTTGTGGGCCGTGGAAGAGGGCAGGGGTTGTTTACCTAGTGGTCTGGCCGGGGCCCAGCCCGAGGTGTGACCGGGGGCCAGGTCTGTGGGCCCGGCAGAGGAGGAGGACGAGGAGGAGGAGGAGGAGAAGGTGCTCTTTCAGGGGCCACAGAGCGCTGTTTGTGTGGCGGGCGTGGGGCTCGCGCTCGGCCCCACTCCCTCCCTCCACAGAGCCCGGATTCTTCTCGGGGCCCGGCGCTGAATGAAGGCCCCGCAGTGTTTCCCCCTCCCCTCCCCTCCCCTCACACCCTCACCCTCACCCTCACCCCTCACCCCTCCATACCCCCACACAGCCTCTCCTCCCTTCCTGTGTGCCAGGGAACTGCACCCGTCTCCCGCCCTGCCTTTCCTTCCTGCCACCCACCCCCCCCACCATCCATCACCCTCCCCCAAGAGAGAGAGAGGATGGCGAGAAAGAAAGAGAGAGAGAGAGAGAGATCATGAAAGAGAGAGAGAGAGAGAGAGAGAGCACCTCATCACCAGCACCCTGTACCCTCTCTCTTCTCCTCTACTTATTCTTTCAATCTGGTTAAATCCTGTTTTTTTTTGACGATTCAAATCTTCAATGATTCAAATTTTAGATTGATCTTCGTCTTTAATCGTCAAATCATCTGTTTCGGGAAATTGTACGCGTGTGTAACAGCGGGACATTCCATTGGGAGCATGGGGGTGCTATGTGGGTGATACCACACCAGTGCTTTGCTTCTAGAAGGAAAAGCCTGGAAGTTATACAATGGGGGTTTTTTTTGTATGGGGGCGATCTTCTGTGTGCAACTTGCTGTGTTATGTTGTGCATTCAATAAGTGTCCCTGTTCTTTGTTTGATAACCACGTTGTGTAATGGTGGTGGAACTATCCAATCATCTTCTGTCTGAAGTAGAACACTTTCTAGGCCGTTCGTCTAGTAGGTTACACAATGTCAAGAAAAAAACAACTCTAAAGTGTGGCAGCATTTGGAAACCATTAGAGATGATTCCCAAAAAATAATATTCTCTCATCATCAGAACGTGCAGTTAATGATGCACTTAAAGATATATGCTGAAAGCGTTCACATTCACAAGTCATCTGTCGGAAACCCAGAGAAGCCAATTCATTATTTCCAAGTGTGTTTAAACAACGCAACACTCACAACCTGTCTCTGTATCCACTGTCTAACCCCTACCTGCGCCTTAATGACCTGTCTCTGTATTCACTTCATCTGCTCCTTAAGGCAGATGTTTGTGTTTCTGTCACTTCATTGTAAGTCACACAGACCCAATACGTCTTCTGAGTGACTAACACCTCGATGTGTGTGTGTGTGTGTGTGTGTGTGTGTGTGTGTGTGTGTCCTGTGTGTGTGTGTGTGTGTGTGTTCTGTGTGTGTGTGTCCTGTGTGTGTGTGTGTGTGTGTGTGTCCTGTGTGTGTGTGTGTGTGTGTCCTGTGTGTGTGTGTGTGTGTGTGTCCTGTGTGTGTGTGTGTGTGTGTGTGTGCCAGCTGGTCAGCAGCATGAGTTCCCTGTCTGAGTACTGCCTGCCCTCGGTGCTGCGCACCCTGTTTGACTGGTACAAGAAGCAGACGGGCCTGGACGACGAGTCCCACGAATACCGGCCGCGCGCCAACACCAAGTCCAAGAGGTGAGCGCCCGGCGGCCATGTTGCCGTGTTCTCGTGTCGCCGCTCACGTCTTAAGACAATAATGACAAAGAAAATATTATGAAATGCTTTTCGAAAGGCAAATAGAGAAACTGTAAGGTGAATTTGACAGTTGGAAAAATTGCTGTGTAATATGACTCACTGGTATTACATGTATTTTTTTTAAATGATGATGAGAATTCTAAATACAGTTACAGAGAATGCCAAGGAACTGTTAAATACAGTTACAAAAATGTTTTACTTCAGAGAACGCTAAGGAATCGTTAAATACATTTACAAAATAACTTAACTGTACAAAATGCTAAGGAATTGTTAAATAAAGTTACGAAACATGTTAACTGTAGAGAGCGCTAAGGAATCGTTAAATAGATAATCACAAATATTCGAACCGTAGATACTGTGAAATGGAAAACAAAAATAGTTGGAAATTGGAAAATTGCTTTGACGTGTCCAAACATCGAAATAATAAAAAAAAAGACAGTACATGCACACACACACACACACACACACACACACACACACACACACACACACACACACACACACACACACGCAGAGAGACGTGTCATCTTTCTCTGTTTGCGTGACTCTTGATGACACGCTATTTGGTATTTATTATGATTCCGTTGTGATTATTATTTCATTTTCCCTTCCAGCGATGAGCAGCAGAAGGATTACCTCCTGGAACGGCGAGACCTGGCCATCGACTTCATCTTCTCCCTGGTCCTGATAGAAGTGTTGAAGCAGGTGACGCCCGCACCTCCGCCAAAGTGTATTTGTACAGCACACAGTACACACACAGTACTATCAACTCATGACTCTAGAATAACACGATCGTGGCATGTTTGCCGAAGACAAATTAAAAATGGATCCGCGTGTCACGCAATACAAATGTTGTTGCGAGCGAAGAAAAATAACACAATCAGTCCGTCTGGCGTGTTTTCCGTCCATTTGTGTTATCAACGTCCATTTGCGTTATCTGTCGTATTCTTTTGCACATTCCCACTGAGCGTCGCCCGCTTCTAATTTCACTGCGTATCCTGTAATGTCTACGTGACGAATAAAGTTCTTGAGTCTTGAGTCGTGCCGCCGTGACCCCGTTTCCCTCCGTTTTTTCCGCAGATGCCGCTGCACCCCGTACTGGACAGTTTGGTTAATGAGGTCATTAACTTAGCCTTTAAGCACTTTAGATACAAAGAGGGGTAAGCTCATTTTTAATCATATCATACCACACACACCAAACCAGTCTTCTTTTAACGTATCCCCACTCCTGTGCGTTGCGCTGCTGAGCGTCGCTAGCATAACCTCTGCTGGTCCACAGGTACCACGGCCCCAACACTGGCAACATGCACACTGTGGCCGACCTCTACGCCGAAGTCATAGGAGTCGTCGCCCAGGCCAAGTACGTCCTCCTCCGCCCCGGCACTCCACTACACTTCATACAGATAATACCACTAATATAGCTTGTACAGCATATACCACTAATACCACTAATATAGCTTGTATAGCATATACCACTAATACCACTAATATAGCTTGTACAGCATATACCACTAATACCATTAATATAGCTAATGGCTGACTGTTGATTCATGGAATGACAGCCATTCATTTGTAAGACTTGATAATTTTGTTACCGTGTATGTCTTTCATTTTGAATGATGATGATGATGATGATGAAGAAGCAGATGAGGTTGAGGTTGATTCTCATCTTTTTGTGAAATGTTAATATTGTTTAATACCACAAGGTTACATAAGAAAAGCACAAGTTTCTGACAGGTATGCTTACCCCAAACTAGGACCGGGAATTGATTGAAGTGTGTGTGTGTGTGTGTGTGTGTGTGTGTGTGTGTGTGTGAGAGAGAGAGAGGGAGAGAGAGAAAGAGAGAGAGAGAGAGAGAGAGAGAGAGAGAGAGAGAGAGAGAGAGAGAGAACAGAGACAGACACACAGACAGACAGACAGACAGACAGACACATAGACAGACAGACAGACAGACAGACACATAGACAGACAGACAGACACACGGACACACAGACAGAGAGAGAGAGAGAGAGACAAAGAGAGATTTGCCAGATTGGATCATTGTCCTGTCTGGGAGAGTGTGGTGTCCTCTGTTCCTCTGTCTACTGACCGGCAAGATAAAGCTAGCTCCAGCAGAAGCTGTCTCTGCTTCTCCCACGCTAAGTCATCCCAGATACAGCAGAACGTTCCTCAGTGTTCCGACTCCAGCACCAGGGTGTGTGTGTGTGTGTGTGGGGCGGGGGGATGCTCACGCGAGCGCCCCTGATGAACGACCATCTCCTAAATTAGCCCAATGAAGGCATTTTGCCTCTGGTTTAAATTTGGCGTGTGGTTAAATGTGGCCTAAATGTGTCCTTCTCATCCGGAGAGCGGGGTCCGGGACAGCAGGAGGGGACAGGGGGGGTTTATTCCTGGGTGCCGACTGACTGTCTAGCGACACGGCGCCAGAAGACGACGATATTCATAGAAGTTGTGTTAAAATGTACTTGTGACCTTTCATGACCTCTTACTTTCTGCTGGATATAAGCGGGGAGGGAAATGGCATGTGAAGGATGAACTTAGGGAAGTCATTCTGGGATTAGTCTTTACATGACTCAACTCTTATATATAGTTATGAGCTTTTGTGTCTTTTTATGGATAGATAAACAGTAAAGAACCCATCATGATGAACTCCACCCAACTGTAAATCTAACTTGTCCATGGTTGGGTTTTGTTCTCCTCTTCCTCCTCCTCCTTCTCTGTTTTCTCCTTCTCCTCCTCCTCCTTCTCTTCCTTCTCCTCCTCCTCCTCCTCCTCCTCCCCCTCCTTCTCCTTCTCCTTCTCGTCCTCATCCTCCTCCTCCTCCTTTTCCTCCTTCTCCCCCTTCTCCTCCTCGTTGTCCTCGTCCTCGTCCTCATCCTCCTCCTTTTCCTTCTCCTCTGTCTCCTCCTCCTCCTCCTCCTCCTCCTCCTCCTCCTCCTCCTCCTCCCCAGGTTCCCGGTGGTGAAGAAGAGGTTCCTGAGTGAGCTGAAGGAGTTGAGGCAGAAGGAGCAGAGTCCCTACGTGGTGCAGAGCACCATCAGCCTCATCATGGGGGTCAAGTTCTTCAGGATCAAGATGTACCCCGTCGAGGACTTTGAGGCCTCCTTCCAGTTCCTGCAGGTAAGTCACATGACTCCAGAACACAGGTGCACTGGGATGTGAATGAAGTACAATTTCTTCATCAAGACAAGAACACAGTGTAGATTATGTGTGGTCTGGTGGCTGGTTTAATTGATTAATAGGGAACACACAACACCTCATTCCATCATTCCCAGCGTGTATCGTGTGTGTCTCCTGCAGGAGTGTGCGCAGTACTTCCTGGAGGTGAAAGACAAGGACCGGGATAAAGACATCAAGCACGCGCTGGCCGGCCTCTTCGTGGAGATCCTGGTTCCGGTCGCAGCCGTGAGTGTCTCCTGTTAGACGGGCCGGTAGACGTGACTGCGATGTGAAATATATATGAACTAACCTTTTAGCTTTAGATGTCCTTTATTCATTCATAATCTTTATTTAGTTATCATCCTTTATAATTTATCCTAATTGTAATAATTATACTAATAATTAGAATCATTATACTAATTCATATTTTATAAACAATAAATGTATTATCTTTAATATCATCTTTAATGTAATTCTCTGTAATTCTAATTCTTTAATTCTCTACATCTTACTTATTTATTGTTCCTGTTGTTGTGGTCTTTTGCACTAGATATTTTTGCGCTGTATAAATAAAGTTGATTGATTGATTGGTGATTGATGGGTGATTGGCGTGGCCGTGTGTCCCACTCCCCCAGGCTGTGAAGAACGAGGTGAACGTCCCGTGCCTGAGGAACTTTGTGGAGAGCCTGTACGACACGACGCTGGAGCTGTCGTCCAAGAAGAAGCACTCCCTGGTCAGTCAGTCCCCAGCGTTTCAGCCACACTTTACACGCCGGCGCCACACCCACCACCCCTAACCCTGACCCTAACCCTAACCCTAACCCTAACCCTAACCCTAACCCTCAGCTGCACGCCTCACTGAGTTCAGTGTCTTAAAGTCAATCCTGCGGCATGCCGAGTTCAATCCTGTGGTCGTTGCACAGAAGAAAGACAAAACACAGAAAGACAAGATGATAGATATGGCCCCCCTTGTCTGGAAGAAATTGGCCACCTTTTTCCTATATGGTCGTATGGGCGAGGCCACCGCTGGTCCTAATGCTGGTGGAAGGAAATGAGGACCTGAGTTTGAGTCCCATGGTGGAGAGGAGGAACTCGGGGAGGAGGAAGCAAGCAATGCAAAATACTCGCCCAGCGTCAGGGCCGGTCTGCATATATAGGGTCTGCCGGCACAACACTACCTGTGATTTATACCTTGTTGGGAGCTGAGGGTGTGATGTGTGATGTAACCCCCGGTGTGTGTATGTGTGTGTGTGTGTGTGTGTGTGTGTGTCTGTGTGTCTGTGTGTGTGTGTGTGTGTGTGTGTGTGTGTGTGCGACGCTGTCCTCAGGCTCTGTACCCGCTGGTCACGTGTCTGCTGTGCGTCAGCCAGAAGCAGTTCTTCCTCTGCCGCTGGCACGTCTTCCTCGCCAACTGCCTCTCCAACCTCAAGGTAAGGGGGCCGTCGTCATGGCGATGCAGTCATGGCGACGAGACACAATAAATCATATTGCAGTTTTATTAAAGCGACGATGAACTCTGTTAGTCTGTTATAATAGCCGTACTTGGCTGTAATATAGCGTATTATAATCGTCATTAAGTCGTGGAACTCAATCAGTCGATCAGAACATTACAATTACAATACAGATACTGTCAACTGTTATTGTCACCGTGTCTTGTCCTTGTGTCAAAGCATCCTGGTCCTCCTAGCGTGTCCCGGTCCTGTCCTCCTTTAGTCTCGTCTATCAGCTATAGTCTGTGTGTGTTGGGTCTTTCTGATCCCGGTGGAAACACCCCGTGTCGTGTGGTTCTTCACAGAGTAAAGACCCTAAGATGGCTCGCGTGGCGCTGGAGTCTCTGTACCGTCTGCTGTGGGTCTACATGATCCGCATCAAGTGTGAGAGCAACACAGCCACCCAGGGGTGAGGCTCCTTCTACCGTACGGTGTAATACACCAGTGATCTGCTGGGCTGAACAACAGGCCCAGCCAAGCTTTATTGCCTTTTTTTTTTTGCAAACAAGGAATGTGCTTTTGTGTAATTGGTGCATAACGTTGAACACTATTACAGAAAGTAATAATATAGATATAAAAATTCCAAAAATATATATAATAATGATGGGAAAATAATCATTGTTCTTGGCACATTTCAAGATAATCGAGAAAATTATATGATTATATGAAAGTTGTTCCATGGTTATTAGACGAGAATATATTATATATGTTGGTCATCGTCGTTTAATTAGTTCTCAAATTAATGTAAAAAAAATAGAACAGAGAAATTTTCTATCTGATGACCATTCCAAACTGAAGGCATATGTACACAGCAACCCTGATCGAAGTGAGTGTTCATTCTTCATCATTCTCCATCTTGCTCTTCCTCTTGTTTGTCTGCAGTCGCCTCAGCACCATCATTTCAACGCTCTTCCCCAAAGGATCTCGCAGCGTGGTGCCCAGAGACATGCCGCTCAACATCTTCGTCAAAATCATCCAGTTTATTGCACAGGTAGACTTGCTGGACTACACGATCCCGACATAACACGACGTTCGATGCTGCCTAGCTCTTCAAACGACAATATTTACTATATAGTCTGTGGGATTCTTGACGTTAATAACATAACTTTGTCTTTCTTCCCGGGGGGGGACCTGCAGGAGAGACTGGATTTCGCCATGAGAGAGATTATCTTCGACCTCCTCAGCGTCGGGAAGCCAGCGAAGGCCTTCAGTCTGAACCCAGAGGTGCGCTGTTAGCATCCCGACCTCATCCACTTCATCAGCCTCTGAGAGAGAACGCTTTTAGCGCGTCTCGGTCTGCTGGGATTTTGGCTAACGGGGTTTTCCTCAACTTGATTTACTGTCGTGGGATGTCCACCACAATTGCCCCCGATTATCACATTTACCGCGATCACATTTACCAGAGCACAAGAGGGAATGGACTCTTAGTATACGATTAGTCAAGACATCTGAATGTTTCCCAAGTTATCATGAGTGTGAGCAAATCCAAACGATATTGCTCATCTTGTTACATTTGCCATTTATCTGTATTATATGGACGCATTATACAGTATATGTACAATAAAAGATATATCGCCAGATATATTGTATTATGATACAATGGTCGTAATAATAACATTAATGCTGAGTTTGAGTAACCTTGAATAGTACAAAGGATAATATAGATTAACCAGGGATACTGTAGACTCTGTAGTATCCATGGTTACTCTATAGTATAGAGTAACCACGGATAATATCGTAACCATGGATACTAGAGTAACCACGGATAATAGAGTAACCAAGGATACTAGACAAACCATGGATACTAGAGTAACCATGGATACTAGAGTCGAGTAAACAAGGATAACAGAGTAACTATGGATACTAGAGTAACCGTGGACACCAGCGTAACCATGGACACATTGCCTCTGTGTGTCCAGAGGATGAACATCGGTCTGAGGGCGTTCCTGGTCATCGCCGACAAGCTGCAGCAGAAGGACGGCGAGCCTCCCATGCCCAACACCGGCTGCAACCTGCCCTCCGGGAACACCCTGCGAGTCAAGAAGACCTACCTCAGCACCACCCTCACCGACAGCGAGGCCAAGGGCATCGGTGAGCCAGGCCTTCACCGGCTCGGAGTTGAGGCCTCCGCGTGCCTCTTCTGAACCGCAGACTGTGCCGTAGCTATGGCTGATACGTTCGACACAGAAGTACGAATTGGCCTTCAGGTTATAGGACAGGTTGAGTCACGTAGCCTTAGAACAAAGTCAACTATTTGCTTTTTTCCAACTATTTACTGTTCACTATTTATTGTATTGCTGTTGTTTAGTCGTTTAGCACACACTTTCATTCAAAGTAAATACAGTTGCGTGTTATGAAGGAGCGAGTAGAGGTTTCAGGGAGGCTGAGGATGCAGGGGATCGAACCCAGTACCTTTCCTTTCCACACCCCAGCCACTTTAAAGGGGACATATGATGCCACCAGGTGTGAGGGTGATTAGCCATTGCAAGCCGTTTCACAATTGCCATGTGACTACCGTCTAGTGACATCACAAGTGGGAATGTCCATGGCCATAGTCTACCAGCCTACCCAGTGGACTGTACCGACAGGTAAACTGATCTAGTCAGCTTACATCTCGGTGGACATTCCCACTTGTGATGTCACTAGACGGTAGTCACATGGCAATTGTGAAACGGCTCATGGTATAATAATCCTTCCCTTTCTATGGATTATTGAGTTGTGAAGCGGCTCTATTCCCAGTTTAACCCACCAGTTACTGTATCCCCCCCCTGCCCTCCGACCTCCAGGTATGTTCCAGTACTACTTCCAGGTGAGGAAGGCCCTGGACAACATCCTGAGGCACCTGGACAAGGAGGTGGGCCGCTGCATGATGATGACCAACGTGCAGATGCTGAACAAGGAGCCCGAGGAGATGATCACGTGAGTCCGGAACGTTCTCCGTCTCCCCGCCAGTGACTCACCGCAAGCGCTGCTGACGCAAGTGTTAGCGCGGCCTCACTGTGGGACGCTAGTCAGTGTAATTAAAATCAGCATTATTTACGAGATCGGATGTGGACGACTATTATTATTTATTATTATTTGTATTATTATGAGATCACTTGTCATGTGTCCGTTCGAAACGTGCCTGTTCGGAACAGTTAGACATCATGATCGTGTTGATGATAATGATTTATTGATTGATTGCTTATTTGTAAAATATTTTTAATATATATTTTTATATTTTTGTAGTATTTATAGAATGTTTTACGGTTGGCGTAATTATAAAAAAATATATAAAATATATTATTACTCTCTGTTTAATGTTATCCACCAATTTCATAAAAGCACATTCTTTGTTTGTAAAAACTATGGCAATAAACCTGATTCTGATTCTGATTGATTGATTGATTGATGACGAAGGTAAACTGCAGATTGGGAGTGAATCCAGAATGTTCTTATTCCCAGAGGAGAGAGGAAGCCCAAGATCGATCTGTTCCGGACGTGTGTGGCCGCCGTTCCCCGGATCCTTCCAGACGGGATGTCCAGACCGGAGCTGGTCGACCTGCTCTCTCGGTGAGCGATCAATAATAATAAGAATCATAACTTTATTTCTTATATGGCTGCGTTACTTCCTGAGTTCTGATTGGCTCCGGAGATCGCATATCCAGACCGGCAGTCCGTACATTTCCATATCCAGGCTGGAAACTTAGACTTTATTATTGTTTTTCGGTGTGCAAAATTTTAGTTTTTATCTAAAACATATAATAAAACAATTATTAACCTCGCGCTCGGTTAATAAGCAATTATTATACAATCTACAATCAAAAAAGTGTAAAAAAAAGATCAAGATTTGCAATAAGGACATGAATAGAACAAGCATAGAAGAAAGTATTCTGTTCTTGTACTTGTACTTTTGAAAAATTGTGTTAAATGTTACTTTACATTTTCCTGAACATAAATACGCTTTGGGCTGGAGTCCAAGATGCCATTTCAAGGCTTGTTGCAGCATATGAGACCGTTCTGATCGTCATCTTAAGTACATCTTGTGTATATTACATTATGTATCTCACTGCGGTGAACGCCATATTTGCACGGTGGTGTTAAATGTTGCTGGAGCTCACAGTCCCCTGGAAATGATTGAACTACACAGAGGTGCTACTTCAGACACCAGCGTGGCACCGAACTCAGTTACATTGAGACATTTGTATATTTCAATGTATTATCTAGAATTATTGTACATATTGATCCATTCTGTGAGAAAGGCCTTGAAATGCTCTCTACAATTGTGTGGTATTGAGAATCACATTATACACATAATTTCAATAAGAACATTTTCATAAGGAGTAATTTGTTACTTTCTCTGTGCATTAAAAAAAATACTAAATAAAAGTGTGTTTTCAGAATCAGAATCAGAAACCACTAGAAATCTAGAAATTCTTAGAAATTAAATTTTTTAAAAAAAAATGTATATTGCAAATATTGAAGCAATAAAAAGGTGTACTTTAAAGAAAAGATTATATATATATTTGATATGTTGATATAAATGTACATATAAATATATACTAAATATATTTGTATCTCTTGTTCTCTAAGGTTGACGATCCACATGGACGACGAGCTCCGACTCATCGCCCAGAACTCGCTGCAGAGTCTGCTGCTGGACTTCCCCGACTGGCGCGACGACGTCCTGTTCGGCTTCGCCAACTTCCTGCTGCGCGAGGTGCAGGACACGCACCAGGGCATGCTGGACACCTCCCTCAAGCTGCTCCTGCAGCTCCTCGCCCAGTGGAAGCTGGCCTTGGTCGCCCCGGGCCGGAGCCAGGACACGGCAAAGGTCCACACGGCGGAGGTAGATAGCTGTCTGCATTCTGTTACGCTTTTAATGTTTTTATGTTTTATTATCACGGCGATCAATCAATCCATATAGGCTACCTATCAATGAACTCACGAAAAAATGTTCACAGCTTTTCTAGTTAGATAGTTAGCTTGATTCTTTCGTTCTCTGTTACGTTTTTTCTTTGTTTTACGATTTTAAAGTTTGTTATATCACTCAAACGGCCAATCAATGCTGACGCTAATCAACTTCCTCCACTTCTTCAGTTAGATGTTCCTGTGCTCCATGAGCCCACTTATGTAAAGTTTTAAGTTTTAAGTAATAGTGAAAATGTCTAAGTGATATCTCATATATCTTCCAATCAACAATCAGTCCGTATTTCAAATGAATCAATCAGCACTCACACTAAATAACTGCATTTTATCCCTCAAATCTCATGACAATTATATAAGTTTGGTTATTTTAAACGCCGTTTTCCAAGATCAACAAGTTTTGTCCAAGTCTACTCTTCAGTGAATCCTCCATAGAGTCCACAACAGCAGTACGGTCACTCTACTGCCGCTGCACTTGTTAAATAAAGACCCTTCCCTTGTCCTCCGTCCCTCCGCCCAGCTGTTACAGGCGGGCCCCGGCGGTGCCACCCGGGGCCCCGCGGACCGGAGCTCCCACTCGGCCGTGCTGCACGCGGTGGAGGGCCTGGCCCTGGTGCTGCTCTGCTGCTGCCAGCTCAGCACGCGCCGGCTGGGGGTCTCCATGCTCAGGGAGGTGCGCTGCCTCTTCATGGCCCTCGGGCAGACCGAGGTACGCGGGGGGGGTCGGGGATTATACACACAACCCTTTAGTACGTTGGTGACTGATGGTTGAAGAATTGCTCCAAAATCGAAAAGGAATTTGAAATCGAAACTTCAAAACTGAATTTCAATTTTGAAATCGAAATTTCACAACTGAATTTGAAATTTGTAATCGAAACTTCAAAACTCAATATCATCAATGTTTATTAGTGCTAGTTTGGGATGCATGTTCACTTTTTATTGAAATATTTCGTTAACATTGTTGTTAAATGTGACTGGAAGGTCATTTCCACGAACACGACAACACGACAGAGAGCGTGAGGATGTTGTCCACCAGTCTTAGTAAGTACTGTAGTAATTGTGTGGGTTTGTTTTTTGTTTTTTTTGTACCCGAAGGATGACAACAAGCCAATGATTGAGATCATGGACCAGCTGAGCCCTGTGATCCTGGACAGCTTCGTCAACGTGGCCGTCTCCGACACGGTGAGCGACTGTCCACTCCGGTCCCTCGATGACTTAATGCCTTAATGCCCTTAGCGTCCCCAACGTGAAGCATCCAAGTCACCAATTATCCAGTGTAGCATTTAGAATAAATTATCCCGCACATCCTGGGTAATGTAGGCTTAGGCCGCATTAGAATTACATTCACATTGAAATGCCGACAAAATAATTGCATGTCTGTATTTGAATACCTTGAAACCGATATTCTTTCCCTAAAATCACACAAAGTCAAAGTGTTTTATCGTCACATGTACATCACAACACAGGCCCAAAAGTAAGCAAAAAATATAACAAGAAGAGAATTTTTTTTATATATCTATTGAGAATAGCACAATATACACTATCAGCTGTTCTGACCCTTGACCCCTTGGCTCCCCAGGCCTCGGTGCCGCTGGGCCACAGCGTGGACCTCCAGTGGCTGGTGGAGTGGAACGCCCTGCTGGTCAACAACCACTACGACGTGCGCAGCCCCTCGCACGTGTGGATCTTCGCCCAGTCGGTCAAGGACCCCTGGGTGCTGTGTCTGTACAGCTTCCTCCGCCAGGACCACCTGCCCAAGCACTGCCCCGTGGCGCTCAGCTACGCCTGGCCCTACGCCTTCACCCGCATGCAGCTGCTCATGCCCCTGGTCGACCCCAAGTAAGCAACCCTTCCTCCTCCACCCCCTCCTCCACCTCCACCACCACCATCACTATCTCCACCCCCTAGCTCCTCTCTCCAGCACCACAACAAAGGCCATACACACTCAGACAGTGTAGCGTTCAGTGTGTTAGCTCTTGTGATATCCTCTGGTCCGTACCGTGCTGATATGAGACAAACATGTCATCAGAATCAGAGTCAGAGTCAGGCAGGCTATAGAGGTTAGGGTGTTGAAAGGAACTGGATTTAAACCCAAATGCCAACAGTCTAACAGTAGGCATCCTTGGGCAAGATTTACATTTACACTTACATTTAGGGCATTTGGCAGACACACATATATCGTTGTGGTGCACAAATATAAGAATAAAGCAGGTTTCAAGCGTTTAGATTTGCAAGGCTAATAGAACGAGTTTCATAATTGCGAGGTAGCCTGCATAATAGCTGGGATAAGAGCAGAAGTGTCATTCTGAGTAGATCACCAACAGCACGATGCCCTCACTCAATCAGGAAGGGCTTCCCTCATGAACGCTTCTGAAATTTCCACTTTGGATGAAAACCAGTCTCTGAGAACACACTAACGATGTAAGCCGTCCCTCCAGTCAGACACTGGAATGGAAACTAAAGGTGTCCCCATGGGCAGGCCACACTGTGATCTCACTTCCAGTAACAGTCTGCTGCCTTTGTCTGGCCCCCCCCCCCCCCCCCACCCTATTGTCCCCCTCCACCCGTCTCCACCCGTCGCCACCCACCAGCAACCCGGTGTACGCCAAGAAGACCAGCCCGTGCGCCGGCGGCGACGGCAGCGGCGGCTACATGACGCTGTGGAGGAACTACCTGATCCTGTGCTTCGGCGTGGCCAAGCCCAGCATCATGAGCGCCGGCCACCTGAGGGCGTCCACGCCCGAGATCACCGCGGCAACCGGAGGACTGGCGGACAGCGGCGGCGGCGGCGGCGGGGGCGGAGTCGGAGGCGGCGGAGGCGGCGTCCTCCACGATAACAAGGTAGAGTCAAGATACAAAACGTTATTTGTCACACGCACACATACAGGATATGCAGTGAAATGAAAAGTGGCGATGCTCGGCGGAATGTGCAACAGAATACTCAAGATAACTTGAATTGGAGGGATCAGAATCAGAGTCAGATCAGGGATCAGAATCCCTCCCGTCGACCTCCCTCCTCTTCCTGTCCCCTGAGGAGCCCGAGGTGTTCTCCTTGTTTTCCTTGTTCTCCTCCTCCTCGTCCTCGTCCTCCTCCTTTTGTCTGTCATGTGGATCAGGTGTTGAGCTCAGAGCTTCTTGACCTCGGAGAGAGAGAGAGAGAGAGAGAGAGAGAGAGAGAGAGAGAGAGAGAGAGAGAGAGAGAGAGAGAGAGAGAGAGAGAGAGAGAGAGAGAGAGAGAGAGAGAGAGAGAGAGAGAGAGAGAGAGAGAGAGAGAGAGAGAGAGAGTCACATTACATGCTCCCCAGAGGAACGCAATACGAGCCGGCCTGACACAGAAACACGTCAATGACATCATGTTCTTCATTGTTCACTTTTATCTAAGAACATAGACCACACTTTGTGGCGGTGGTACTATATGTCATTATTATGAACTAATAACTATAATAACTAACAACCTTATGATTGCTGTAGCTGCTCTTTACTTAATTGTTTTCGAGAAACTCGATCATGCAGCCCTTGATTCTGATTGTATGATTTGACATCACATCAAAGTCACTTTAGATAAAACCACATAAATGACTTCTGATTGGCCGGTCCAGTCATCACGTGACCTGTGTTGTGATGATGATGATGATGACCCTCATGTACTGTATGTCCTCCTCCCAGGCCATTGGGAGTCCGTCGGTGGCCTGGCTCCTGAAGCAGCTGGCTCCCCTCATGAGGGCCGAGAGCATCGAGCTGACCGAGTCTCTGGTCCTCAGCTTCGGACGCACCAACTCCCTGGTCTTCAGGTACACCCAGACAGACATTAGCCTCATCATGCAATCTTCTCATTTCAAGATAAGATAAGATAAGATAAAACTTTTTGTATTAATCCCGAAGGAAATTCCTATGCAATATGTGCAATATTACTTTATGATAATGTAAAATTTTATTGTTATTCTATTAGGCTTATACACTTAAGATGTATTATTCTATTGTTTTTATTCTTATGTTGTTGGCACAAGAATTTCCTTCGGGATTAATAAAGTTTTATCTTATCTTATCTTATTATTATAGAAGTATACTGTATGGTGTATGGAGCAACATGGAAGAGATTTAAATATTAGTATTCAAGTAAAACCTTTGAGTGTTCAGATGATCCAGTTGTTGTAGCTGCCAGTCTAAACAGTCTGAACAGGTTTAGACTGGCAGGTTTTTTTTGGGGGCAAGTATTTTAACTCCTCGTCTTTCGTTAATGGGACCGAAGCATTGACATGGAAGTTATCGCACAACAATGCACCACTTTCCCAGTAATTAAAGTACACGTTGACCTGTATTTGTGTGGATTTAACGGAGATAAGCGGGGGGGGATTATAGTTGAGCGCTCTAGTCCTGCCATTTCATGCCCCATCCTCCCTGGAACAGATTTTAACCCTAATATGTTTAGTTTGTGACCACAGCACTCACGCAGTATTTACTGTAGTTTTTATTTAGTTTGATATAGGTTTCTCTCCATACTGTAGTGCCTTAGAGTAGGAAGTCACGGATGCTATATTTACACGTGGATGTCTTCATACAGGGAGCTGATGGAGGAGCTGCATCCCTTGATGAAGGAAGCTCTGGAACGCAGACCTGAGGTGCGTTGGCTGGTTGTATGGCTGCTCGGCTGACTGGCTGGTCGGTGAGCTGACTGGTTGGTTAGCTGACTGGTTGGTTAGCTGAATGGCTGGCTGGCTGGCTGGCTGACTCGTTGGTTGGCTGGCTGGCTGCTTAGCGGACAGGTCGCTGTGCTCTGTTGCCATAGTAACCCAACGTCCCATGTCTTCTCGTTGACCCAGAACAAGAAGCGGCGAGAGCGGCGGGACCTGCTGCGGCTCCAGCTGCTGCGCATCTTCGAGTTACTGGCGGACGCCGGCGTCATCAGTGACAGGTAACCGTGGTAACCCAGAGAGAGCACACCTCTGCTGCCTAGTCGAGCCGGTGTCGGCGGTGTCCTCATCTCTGCTCGGTGCTCGGCTTGCTTGTTGGGTGCAGCACCAGCGGGGCGTTGGAGCGGGACACCCTGGCCCTGGGCGCGCTCTTCCTGGAGTACGTGGACATGACCCGCATGCTGCTGGAGGCCGAGAACGACAAGGACGCCGAGATCCTCAAAGACATCCGGGTGCACTTCAGCACCATGGTGGCCAACATGATCCAGTGTGTCCCAGGTAGGGAGGGGGAGGCGGGGTCAGCACCATGGTGGCCAACATGATCCAGTGTGTCCCAGGTAGGGAGGGGGAGGCGGGGTTCAGCACCATGGTGGCCAACATGGGTCCAGTGTGTCCCAGGTAGGGAGGGAGGAGGCGGGGTTCAGCACCATGGTGGCCAACATGGTCCAGTGTGTCCCAGGTAGGGAGGGAGGAGGCGGGGTTCAGCACCATGGTGGCCAACATGATCCAGTGTGTCCCAGGTAGGGAGGGAGGAGGCGGGGTCAGCACCATGGTGGCCAACATGATCCAGTGTGTCCCAGGTAGGGAGGGGGGGTCAGCACCATGGTGGCCAACATGATCCAGTGTGTCCCAGGTAGGGAGAGGGGGCGGGGTCAGCACCATGGTGGCCAACATGGGTCCAGTGTGTCCCAGGTAGGGAGGGAGGAGGCGGGGTTCAGCACCATGGTGGCCAACATGGTCCACTGGTAGCAGCAGGTTCACTGTTAGCTAACTGTCACTGTTGGCTTTAGCTTAGCTTAGCATCAGAACAGATTTAACATAAAAAATTATTTTCTTCTCAGAATCATGGAACATTCATTAGACAAATACATTTAAAAAAGTGACACTAATCATCTATTATGTTTTATATTTTTATATTTTTTATATACACGTAAATAAATATATAGATAGTTTTTGTAAATATATATAGATATACGGTATATGTAAATATATCTACCAGTATATATACCAGTATATAATGGGAATATGGGAATAAATAAATAAAACTAGATTTCACACGAGTGTTTGCATTGAAAACACACGAGTCATTGCACAGTAGTATTGTATTTCAATTCATATTCATGACGGGCTCCTAATAGACACACATTCTCCAGTCGTGACCATATATTTTCCATCTTCTCTTTGGGCCTATTACGTTCTCGCACTGTCGTCTTTATATTCGATTCCCATCACGAGGATTCTCTACCAGGCTAACCTTGCCGTACAAATCACAGTGCTGCCGGTGGAATGTACTCTACTGTACTGTACTCTGTGGAAAAGTATCTGCGCAGACTTTAAAACTCTCTCTGGGAGGAGGCTGTCTATTACAGTCCATCAGTCCATTTGTGGGACGTCCCTGTGGGCCATTATGGGATTATGAATTATTAAAAACGGTCCCTCGCTCTGTCCCGGCCCTCGCGCTGCACACACTGGAACAGAAGAATCTTAACATTGATCTCCATTTGGACACTTCCCACCACGGGGACGACGACAGGGACTAAAAATAGAGTTTGAATTAAAGAGTTCTTAGAGCGGCTGGAACTCTGGAACCTCAGCGCTCCGACGCACTCCTCTCTCTCTCTGAAAGTAACACCGGCTGTCGAAGGCTATACAATAAATAGGAATACATTAAAACATGAAAGATAAGGTTAAACCCTCACTGTTTATGAACCACAACACGAGATCTCCTCTATAATTTGTTTGCATACCTTGGCTAGTTCATGGCGACTCACGCTCACCTCTCCTCACCCTCGTCTTCTCCTTCATCCCTCTCTCACTCTCTCTCTCTCTCTCTCTCTAGTGCACCACCGGCGCTTCCTGTTCCCCCAGCAGAGTCTTCCACCACACACACACACACACACACACACAACACACACACACACACATAACACACACACACACACACCCACACACACTACACACACACACAAACACCTACGTATAACACACACACCTAACGTATACACAACACACACACACCTACGTAACACACACACACACACACACACACCACACACACACACACACACACACACAATACACACACACACACACAACACACACACCACACACACACACACACACACCACACACACACACACCACACACACACACACACACACCGGGTGCTCACCTGAGAACAGGGGCAGGGTGAGCTCGGGGTACATGCGGGCGAGCTGGGAGGAGAGCTGTGCCAGGGAGAGGCTGTAGAGGCGGAGGCAGGGGCCCGTGGGTGCCGTACAGGAGGCCGCCGGCCCTCTGCTCCCCCATCCTCTTGGAGTACGAACACAGCTTAGCCCTCCAGGATCTGGCAAACACGGGACAGAGGAGAGAGGAGGGCTGTTACAAACCAACCGGGAGTCATCCAAAGCACACAGGGTCTGAGGCCTGGGCTGGTCTGGGCTGAGAAGGGGACGAACAATTATTATTATTATTATTATTATTAATTTATTAAAACATTTATGTATTTTATTTAAATTCTTTTGCAGCATTTTTGTACATTTTATGGTTTTGATTGTTTATTATTAGAATTTTCTACTCGCAGAACACAACGTGTATACTGTGTAATGTGGCATTCAACTTTTTTTCCCTTAAGAAGATTGAAGAAATATGAAGAAATCCCTATTTGATTTAAGGTATTCATAGGTCAGTTCTTCTAGGTTTATAAAATACATTATTATTGTGATGGCAGTTTTCGGTTGAGTTACAAAGTGCAGCAAAAAAAATCAATATACTGTATAATACATAAATAAATGAGCCTGATGAATAATTGCGATCACAATATTGAGCGCAGTGCAATTGAGATGTCCATCTAAGCCCTAATGGCGCAGCTCCTTAGTATTGAGTTCTTCACCTGCATTAGCTGCATGGAGATCTCATAGATTTCCCGACTGGAGTCGGAAGCTTTGAAGAGGACCAGGTTAAGCAGGGTCACCAAGTCGCACGGGTAGTTCCTGGGAAGAGAGGGATATACGGTATTTACATGACGCTCACACCACACACACACCACACACACACACATGGCTTGTGTCTGTGTGTGTGTGTGTGTGTGTGTGAGAGAGGGGTTTCCCGGGGATCCACGGCAGGGGTGTGAACTCCTTCCGAGAGACGAAGGAAACAAAGAAAAGGAAGTCTGATCTGGGGATGAATGGCGAATGAACTCTCTCTTTCTCAACCTCATCTCCATCTGGGATGTGCATTATACTGCAGGACGTCGTGTGAAAAACATCTGCAGTTGTTGCAGATGTGTCTCTTGATGTCTCTCTAGGACACTGCTCAGCTGCCTCTGCCTTCCCCTAGGACTCTGGTTCAACTCTGGTGTCCCCAATGTGATTTATTTGTATTTTATTTTGGTCAATGCCTTTTTGTTAGGTTTCCTGTGTACATTGATCTGTGTTTAACGCTTGATCTTTCTTACACTCGCTGTGAAGCACCTTGAGATTTCATTGTATTTTAAAGTGTGCTACATTAGTCGTCACTGAAACCACAAATCCTCAAAGTCGTCTGTGCTAAAAAATGAACGACACATTAAATATTGATCAAACCACAATGGGATGATTGCTGCATTACCCAGAATTCACTGCACACTGGCAAATGTAATAATTGGGAATTAGACCAAAAATGATATCAACGAGAATAAGTTGAGCTACAGAAATAACACATTTACAACCAGTTGTCAACCTTTATCAGGAAGGTTAAATGAGACACATTATCCCACCAGGTGTGAGCGTGATGAGCCATTCCGGGCCGAAGGGCAAACCGAAGGATAATCACACTCACACCTGTCGGTATAATATGTCTCATTTAACATTTCATAAAATCATGTGATCACAATCTCCCCGTAAACCTCCAGAAACCCCCCCTGCTGTCTCCGGAACAACGGACAACAACAACGTGAGGACAGGGGAAGTACTGCACCTGCTCCCGGCAGACGGTGGCGATGGCCTTGAAGCAGCCGGAGCCCAGCTGATAGGAGCCCGTGAAGCAGCGGTCCACCGCCCAGTTGAAGAGGTGCACCTGCCTGGGCGTTGAGCTCCAGCAGCAGGATGACCACCTCGCAGCCCAGCTGGTGCACCTGAGGCCGCGCACGGCACACACACACACACACATGCACACACACACACACACACACACACACACACACCACTTTGACTGACTGACTGACTGATGGTGAACTGGGCCAATCACAAGGCAACCTTCACACAATCCACGAGCTGGTGGCCATAGGAACCAAGATATTCATTCTGGAGTCTAAAAAATATATAATACAAGTGTTCCACTCACTTAGCACAACATGAATATATTGAAAATGAATGATTAACTAAATGTATACAACATCTTATCTTTATGTACCACATCTATATATTGTCTCTTTCAACAAATGTAAATGTAAATGTAAAATACAAAAATTTAAAAATTGAGGAAAATCAACAGGCGTTAGTTCTGAAGATGTACTCTACTACATCAGTGTATACTACTTTAGAAAAGTACTTCTTCCTGTGTAGGATATTCAGCGATGTGTCCTTGGTCAGAAGCTGCTTCAGATTGCTCCTGTATCTTTATTGGATCATATTGGATCAGTGGGTACAACGGTGACTGCAGAGAGAACAACATCGGGAGACGTAGGACACGAGGGGCAAGCGAGCGGTATCGCTTTAGAACAACCGAGTCCACTTTGTCTCTTGCGCCTCTTACAGCGGAGGCCATCTTTGATTCTGTTAATCAAAGGTGGACTGGGTTCACAAAGGGAGACTCCTCTGAGGGATGCATCCCATTTGGAGAGATGAAGGTTTTTTTATTTTTCCGTTTGTTTGTATAAAGCGTGTCCTGGCTTTTACACGCGGCTCGGAGGAGGCATCCATCACGCAGCCTGCCACGGCACGCCGGGAAGATGATAAATAACTTGTGTTTCCCCGGGCGACGTGCCAAGCAAATATCGTCCATTCAAACCCACGCCCGGGTAATATAAACACACACACACACACAGAGAGTGAGAGAGAGAGAGAGAGAGAGAGAGAGAGAGAGAGAGAGAGAGAGAGAGAGAGAGAGAGAGAGAGAGAGAGAGAGAGAGAGAGAGAGGCACAAGCCTGAAAATCAACTCCACTTGTTATGAGGAATGAATAAACACGCAGCGAGCACACAGCAGAGAAATGTGTGGTGCACTTTGTGCCTGGATACATTAAAAAAGGCGACGGCGAGGAGATGATGAAATTACCGCTCGCATTAAAAGCTGTCCTTCACGGGCTGCCAACCGTTCGGCGGCTCAATGGCAAGGATCTGGTGCTCGGCTTTTGTATTTTGTATTTTTTTTTGTTTATCAGATCAAATCAAAAAAAGCCATCGGCGGGGCGGGGGGGGGGGGGCTGTTTCTGGGTCAGTTCTTTGTCTGAACACAACACAGGGGGGGGGGGGGGGGCACTTACCCGCTGGTCCTGACAGGCCAGTATGTTATCCAGCCACTTGTAGAGGTAGCCGTCGGGCGACAGGCCCACGTTGTCGAAGGCCGGCCCGCAGCACAACACGGCGGACATGGCCTGGATGGACGGACGGACGGAGGAATAAGATGATAAACGGTTATTTCAGGAAACTATTCCGTCGGGGAGAGTTGAATTGTTTTTTTTTGCGCGGGGGTTGATGGTGGTGTTGGTGGTGGTGGTGGTGGTGGTGGTGGTGGGGGGGGAGACATCTGAAATGGACTGCAGCGATGCTATTTCAGTTGCAGGCCCCGCGGTCTGGAAAGCGTGAGAACGTCTGGTCCCGCGTGAGAAGGATTGGGGGGGGAGGCCTGACAGCTAACATTTTTCAGTGTTTCAGTGCCAGTTTGGTTAAGTTGGTTTCAACATGTTTATCTTTATCAATACATTATCAAATCGATCAATCAATCAATACCCAGCTTGTGTTCATAATGTCCCAACAACTACTACAATGGAAATTGTTGGGCAATTCAAAAGACTCTCTCCAGTAAGATTTATTTCAATACACGGCACAAGTTGCCTAACTGAATTCCTGCAATGGTTTTAAAATAACAATGTCCTTATTATATAATTAAAGTCATTTATTTTCCCTTCTGCGCTGCTGATAACAGCGGAGTAAAGAGCAAATCGTCTTGAAACTTGAAAAACGGGCCTTAACCGTATAAGACAAACTGCAACAAAGAAAAGAATAATTACACTCTTAAAAAACGCCCCTGGGGATTATGGGTAACGGGTGAAACGATCTCTTAATAAAACCCCAACATGGGCATCGTCAGGACCTCACAGGACCCAGAAATGCGGTCGCTCGTGTTGACGGTGAACGAGCTAAGCTGTTTACGGCCGACGGCGGCGTCTCTCCCCCCCGCGCGGCGACATGATATACTGCCGCGCTAACAGGGGCTATGTGTCGCCATCGCAATGAGTTTAACCTCTATGTATAGACCGCGGCACGCGCTGAAATGACACGACGACACATCTTCAGAGTCCGATTTAGCCCCCCGGCTGAGTCAGCAAAACAACGTCGGCCGGGCAGCAGTTAGAGCGAATACATAATTGATCCGTACTTTACATTGAACGAGTTGCAGCCAAATATAAATGCACTATTGTATCACTAATGTGTTGTAAAGCATCGAGACACATCTGGGAAGTCCTTCTGGGAAACTTCTGGAAGTTGAGAAGGTCACAGAGAAGTGAACGCGGCCTCACGCTGCGTTCCATTTACCTCGGAAGTCAGAACTCGGGGTTTGGGAATGACGTCACGCCCGAGTTGACCGCCTTCCAGCCGGGAAAACCAAAACCCAAACTTTTGTTGTACTTGGGTTTGCTCTCGCCAGGTTAGCCGTTGTTAGTACAGTAATACCAGATAACAACGTATTACCCGACATTTCGCGCATACAAACACCGTAGTCCACAGATAGAGGTTGGACAGTATTGTAGTATACTCAGTACTACAGTATATTACTACAGCTGTCACTACTGTTTCACTACTGTGTAGCAGCCATCTAGGATTTCAAAGTCAGGGTTGTGAGATTCTTCCGACTTTCCGAGTCCGATATCCGCCTTCCGGGGGGGCGTTCCAGTTGCAATTTCCGACTGGGAACTCGGAAATTCTGACTTCCGTGTACAAATGGAACACAGCGTTAGTAACATAGCGGCCATCTTGGCTCCATCTTGGTTTCTAAACGCTAGCTGCAGCCGGCGTTTTTTTAAACCACGATGGCCACCGTTGGGAGCGCTTGTTTGTACCTTGAGGGCACAGTACTGATATCTGGTGATCTGGTGGTTCCGGTCGCTGTAGCGGTCCAGCGGGGTGAACATGATGCTGAACGGGCCGGCCCACTGGCTGAAGAGGATGAAGAGGTGGTGACGAAGACTCTGCTGGGGGAACAGGAAGCGCCGGTGGTGCACTAGAGAGAGAGAGAGAGAGAGAGTGAGAGAGGGATGAAGGAGAAGACGAGGGTGAGGAGAGGTGAGCGTGAGTCGCCATGAACTAGCCAAGGTATGCAAACAAATTATAGAGACAATGACTTATCATAATAATGAATCAATCCATAAATGTCTAAAATGTGGAGATGTAGTGTTGTCCTTGATAAACAGTGAGGGTTTAACCTTATCCTTCATGTTTTAATGTATTCCTATTTATTGTACAGCCTTCGACAGCCGGTGTTACTGTCAGAGAGAGAGGAGTGCGTCGGAGCGCTGAGGTCCCAGAGTTCCAGCCGCTCTAAGAACTCTTTAATTCAAACTCTATTTTTAGTCCCTGTCGTCGTCCCCGTGGTGGGAAGTGTCCAAATGGAGATCAATGTTAAGATTCTTCTGTTCCAGTGTGTGCAGCGCGAGGGCCGGGACAGAGCGAGGGACCGTTTTTAATAATTCATAATCCCATAATGGCCCGCAGGGACGTCCCACAAATGGACTGATGGACTGTAATAGACAGCCTCCTCCCAGAGAGAGTTTTAAAGTCTGCGCAGCCACTTTTCCACAGAGTACAGTACAGTAGAGTACATTCCACCGGCAGCACTGTGATTTGTACGGCAAGGTTAGCCTGGTAGAGAATCCTCGTGATGGGAATCGAATATAAAGACGACAAGGCGAGAACGTAATAGACCCAAAGAGAAGATGGAAAATATATGGTCACGACTGGAGAATGTGTGTCTATTAGGAGCCCGTCATGAATATGAATTGAAATACAATACTACTGTGCAATGACTCGTGTGTTTTCAATGCAAACACTCGTGTGAAAGCTAGTTTTATTTATTTATTCCTATCTGTTATATACCAGTATATATACTGGTAGATATATGTACATATACCGTATATCTATATATATTTACAAAAACTATCTATATATTTATTTACGTGTATATAAAAAATATAAAAATATAAAACATAATAGATGATTAGTGTCACTTTTTTAAATGTATTTGTCTAATGAATGTTCCATGATTCTGAGAAGAAAGTGATTTTTTTATGTTAAATCTGTTCTGAAGCGAAGCTAAGCTGAAGCCAACAGTGACAGTTAGCTAACAGTGAAACCTGCTGCTACCAGCGGGCCATGTTGGCCACCATGGTGCTGACCCCGCCTCCTCCCTCCCTACCTGGGACACACTGGACCATGTTGGCCACCATGGTGCTGAACCCCGCCTCCCTCCTCCCTACCTGGGACACACTGGATCATGTTGGCCACCATGGTGCTGACCCCGCCTCCCCCTCCCGACCTGGGAAACACTGGATCATGTTGGCCACCATGGTGCTGACCCCGCCTCCCCCCTCCCTACCTGGGAAACACTGGACCCATGTTGGCCACCATGGTGCTGAACCCCGCCTCCCCCCTCCCTACCTGGGACACACTGGATCATGTTGGCCACCATGGTGCTGAACCCCGCCTCCTCCCTCCCTACCTGGGACACACTGGATCATGTTTGGCCACCATGGTGCTGAACCCCACCTCCCCCCTCCCTACCTGGGACACACTGGACCCATGTTGGCCACCATTGGTGAACTGAACCCCACCCTCCCCCTCCCACCTGGGACACACCTGGTACCCATGTTGGCCCACCATGGTGCTGACCCACCTCCTCCACCATGGTGGCCAACATGGATCCAGTGTGTCCCAGGTAGGGAGGGAGGAGGCGGGGTTCAGCACCATGGTGGCCAACATGATCCAGTGTGTCCCAGGTAGGGAGGGGGGAGGCGGGGGTCAGCACCATGGTGGACAACATGGTCCACTGGTAGCAGCAGGTTCACTGTTAGCTAACTGTCACTGTTGGCTTTAGCTTAGCTTCGCTTCAGAACAGATTTAACATTAAAAAAATCACTTTCTTCTCAGAATCATGGAACATTCATTAGACAAATGAAACTAATCATCTATTATGTTTTATATTTTTATATTTTTGTATATACACGTAAATAAATATATAGATAGTTTGTTTTGTAAATATATATAGATATACGGTATATGTAAATATATCTACCAGTATATATACCAGTATATAATGGGAATATGGGAATAAATAAATAAAACTAGATTTCACACGAGTGTTTGCATTGAAAACACACGAGTCATTGCACAGTAGTATTGTATTTCAATTCATATTCATGACGGGCTCCTAATAGACACACATTCTCCAGTCGTGACCATATCTTTTCCATCTTCTCTTTGGGCCTATTACGTTCTCGCCTGTCGTCTTTATATTCGATTCCCATCACGAGGATTCTCTACCAGGCTAACCTTGCCGTACAAATCACAGTACTGCCGGTGGAATGTACTCTACTGTACTGTACTCTGTGGAAAAGTATCTGCGCAGACTTTAAAACTCTCTCTGGGAGGAGGCTGTCTATTACAGTCCATCAGTCCATTTGTGGGACGTCCCTGTGGGCCATTATGGGATTATGAATTATTAAAAACGGTCCCTCGCTCTGTCCCGGCCCTCGCGCTGCACACACTGGAACAGAAGAATCTTAACATTGATCTCCATTTGGACACTTCCCACCACGGGGACGACGACAGGGACTAAAAATAGAGTTTGAATTAAAGAGTTCTTAGAGCGGCTGGAACTCTGGAACCTCAGCGCTCCGACGCACTCCTCTCTCTCTCTGAAAGTAACACCGGCTGTCGAAGGCTATACAATAAATAGGAATACATTAAAACATGAAAGATAAGGTTAAACCCTCACTGTTTATGAACCACAACACGAGATCTCCTCTATAATTTGTTTGCATACCTTGGCTAGTTCATGGCGACTCACGCTCACCTCTCCTCACCCTCGTCTTCTCCTTCATCCCTCTCTCACTCTCTCTCTCTCTCTCTAGTGCACCACCGGCGCTTCCTGTTCCCCCAGCAGAGTCTTCGTCACCACCTCTTCATCCTCTTCAGCCAGTGGGCCGGCCCGTTCAGCATCATGTTCACCCCGCTGGACCGCTACAGCGACCGGAACCACCAGATCACCAGATATCAGTACTGTGCCCTCAAGGTACGAAACAAGCGCTCCCAACGGTGGCCATCATGGTTTAAAAAACACCGGCTGCAGCTAGCGTTTAGAAAACCAAGATGGAGCCAAGATGGCCGCTATGTTTCTAACGCTGTGTTCCATTTGTACACGGAAGTCAGAATTTCCGAGTTCCCAGTCGGAAATTGCAACTGGAACACCCCCCCGGAAGGCGGATATCGGACTCGGAAAGTCGGAAGAATCTCACAACCCTGACTTTGAAATCCTAGATGGCTGCTCCACGCAGTAGTGAAACAGTAGTGAACAGTAGTGACAGCTGTAGTAATATACTGCTGTAGTACTGAGTGTACTACAATACACTCAGTACTGTCCAACCTCTATCTGTGGACATGTTGCTACGGTGTTTGTATGTCGGGTAATACGTTGTTATCTGGTATTACTTTACTAACAACGGCTAACCTGGCTAGAGCAAACCCAAGCACAACAAAAGTTTGGGTTTTGGTTTTCCCGGCTTGTTGTAACTGGAAGGCGGTCAACTCGGCCGTGACGTCATTCCCAAACCCCGAGTTCTGACTTCCGAGGTAAATGGAACGCAGCGTGAGGCCGCGTTCACTTCTCTGTGACCTTCTCAACTTCTAGACGTTTCCCAGAAGGACTTCCCAGATGTGTCTCGATGCTTTACAACACATTAGTGATACAATAGTGCATTTATATTTGGCTGCAACTCGTTCAATGTAAAGTACGGATCAATTATGTATTCGCTCTAACTGCTGCCCGGCCGACGTTGTTTTGCTGACTCAGCCGGGGGGCTAAATCGGACTCTGAAGATGTGTCGTCGTGTCATTTCAGCGCGTGCCGCGGTCTATACATAGAGGTTAAACTCATTGCGATGGCGACACATAGCCCCTGTTAGCGCGGCAGTATATCATGTCGCCGCGCGGGGGGGAGGGGCGCCGCCGTCGGCCGTGAACAGCTTAGCTCGTTCACCGTCGACACGAGCGACCGCATTTCTGGGTCCTGTGAGGTCCTGACGATGCCCATGTTGGGGTTTTATTAAGAGATCGTTTCACCCGTTACCCATAATCCCCAGGGGCGTTTTTTAAAGAGTGTAATTATTCTTTTCTTTGTTGCAGTTTGTCTTATACGGTTAAGGCCCGTTTTTCAAGTTTCAAGACGATTTGCTCTTTACTCCGCTGTTATCAGCAGCGCAGAAGGGAAAATAAATGACTTTAATTATATAATAAGGACATTGTTATTTTAAAACCATTGCAGGAATTCAGTTAGGCAACTTGTGCCGTGTATTGAAATAAATCTTACTGGAGAGAGTCTTTTGAATTACGACACACAACACACACACACACACAACACACACACACACACACACGCACACACACAACACACACAACACACACACACACACACACACACACACACACACAAGATACACACACACACACAACACACACACACACAACACACACACAACACACAACACACACAACACACACACAACACACACACACACACAACACACACACACACAAAGTTATGATACTTCATTGGATTAATTTACATTTTGTCATTTTAGCTGCTTTCAGATCTGAGAGAAACAAGTGAAGCGCTCTGTCAATAAAGTTGTATTTGATTCGACTGGGGCTCAGCTTCAGGAAGTGACACGGTGGTGGGGGGGGGGGGGGGGGGGGGGGGGGGTTCGGGACGCGTAGGGCAGCAGGGGCGTGTCGCTGCTGACGCCACACAGGCTGATCAGGAACTGCAGCGCCGTCCGCAGGTTGTTGGGCCAACGCTCGTTGGTGACCAGCGAGTTCCACGTGTTCTCCATCTCCGGGCCGGGCACGTCGTCTCCATACTGCCGGGGAGAAGGAGGAGGAGGAAGTGTAGAGGGAGGAGGAAGGAGGAGGAGGAGGAGGAAGGAAGGAGGAGGGAAGGAGAAAGTAGAAGAAGAAGAAGGTGACGAAAGGGGAAAGAGAGGAGGGAGAGGAGGAAGGAAGAGGAAGGAGGAGGAGGAAAGAGGAGAAGGAGGAGGAGGAAGAGGAGGAGTAAAGAGGAATAGGAGGAGGAGAAAGAGGAAGAGGGAGAGAGAGGAGGTGGAGGAGGAGGAGGAGACGGTTGGATTATGTTATGGTGATGGTGGGCCAGAGAGCTTTCACTTGTCAGGTTCCTCCCTAAACTGATCTAATAATCCATGATGACTCTATTGACACTGTTTATTCTGGACCCGCCCAAGCAAACACACACATCCACACACACCCCTGGACCAGTCATAAATGAAGGTGACGACTGGTCATGCAGATAAGCAACTAGGGAAAAGGTTAAGTCTGGTGAATGTTTATACAGGAGGCAGAGATCCCCCATCCCATGTCAACTGGGTATTCGGAGGTCAAAGGGGAGGAGGTGTATTGCTGACCCCAGAACCCACCGGGGGTGTAAAATGGCCTTAAAAGCCACATGAAAATCTCTGTTTGTACTCACTCTGCTAGAGAGGAGTCTGGTGAATGCATTCATTAAAATACTCTTAATTTCTACAAGTATTGTGTTTACTTCAGTTTGAAGATCTCATTGCCCTAGATGCAATTATTGAATTGCCACGACAATCATAAGGAATTATAATGGGGCAAATGGAAAGATACAAATCTAATATATATTTTTTATAGGAGATAGAAGCACGACTGTAAGAGAAATAGATAGAGGCCCCGGACGGAGCCTCGGTCTGTCTGGCTCAGGAGAAAGGAATGTAAGCGTAACTATAAACAAGTCCTCCCCAACACCCACGATATGCCAATGTTTTTTCTAAAGGCTTTATGGAATCTTTTCTTCACTACATGCCATCAACGAAAGATCTTAGAGATGTACTCCCCCTGTGGGTTAGCAGACTGTCCTCCTAAAGCCATAAACATCCACATACCTTGAGTATCAAGTTTCAAGTTTCAAGTTTCAAGTATTTTATTGTCACTTCACAATTTACACGTGAGTATAAGCAGTGAGTGAAAAACTTTTTGTGCAAAACGCCCGACAGCCGACAATAATTATAAAGGAATACAAAATAGAGTAAAACTACAAAATAGAAATAGAACTGTACAAAATAGAATGTCACAGAATCCCTTCCCAGACAGTCAACACAACACTAGCACCAGCAGTTGGCACCAGGACTAGCACTAACACCAGCACCAGCACTAGCAGTAACACTAGCACCAGGACCAGCACTAGCAGTAACACCAGCACAGCACTAGCACCAACACTTAGCACTGCTACCAGCGCTAGCTCCAGCAGTAACAACTTATCACCAGGACTAGCACTAGCAGTAACACTTAGCACTAGCATTTAGACATTGATGCCGAACTTGTTCAGCAGCCTGATGGCCTGACTGTGGAAGCTGTCTCTGAGTCTGCTCGTGTGGCACTTGATACTGCGGTATCGCCTGCCTGACGGTAGAAGTGTGTACAGTTCGTGGCTGGGGTGGTTATTGTCTTTAATAATCCGTTTGGCCTTGGCCACGCACCGCCTGGTGTATATATCCAGGAGGGAGGGAAGCTCACCTCCAACGATGTACTGGGCCGTCCGCACCACCCTCTGTAGTGTTCTACGCTCCAGTGCGGTGCAGTTCCCGTACCAGACGGTGATGCATCCTGTAAGAACACTCTCGATGGTACAGGAGTAGAATGTTCTGAGGATGCGGGGGCACATGTTGAATTTCCTCAGTCGCCTGAGGAAATACAGGCGTTGTTGGGCCTTTTTCACCACGTGTGTGGTGTGCGTGGTCCATGTGAGGTCCTCGGAGATGTGCACGCCGAGGAACTTGAAGCTGCTGACCCTCTCTACTGCAGCACCGTCGATGGAGATGGGGGCGTGCTCTCCTCTCCGCTTCCTGTAGTCCACGATCAGCTCCTTGGTCTTCTTGACGTTGAGGGCGAGGTTGTTTTCTTGGCACCAGTGTGCCAGTGATCCAACCTCCAACGTGTCGTCAGCAAACTTGATGAAGACGTTGGAGCTGTGCATAGCCATGCAGTCGTGGGTATACAGGGAGTAGAGGAGAGGGCTCAACACGCATCCCTGAGGGGCTCCAGTGTTGAGGGTCAGCGGCTCTGAGGTGGTGCTGCCCATCCTCACCACCTGGCGGCGGCCCGACAGGAAGTCCAGTATCCAGCTGCACATGGTCGGGTGCAGGCCTAGACTCCTGAGCTTGGTGTCGAGCTTGGCAGGAACTATCGTGTTGAACGCTGAGTTGAAGTCCACAAACAGCATTCTCACACAACAGTTCTTCCCCTCCAGGTGAGAGAGGGCGGTGTGAAGCGCCATGGCAATGGCGTCGTCGGTGGATCTGTTTTGACGGTAAGCAAATTGCCATGGGTCCAGCGTGGCAGGCAACATGGAACAAATGAAGTCCTTGACCAGCCTCTCGAAGCATTTACTGGCAATCGAGGTGAGGGCTACAGGTCTCCAGTCATTCAGGCAGGTTACCTTGGGGTGTTTAGGGACAGGCACGATGATGGACATCTTGAAGACCTCGGGAACAACAGCCTGGGACAGGGACAGGTTGAAGATGTCTGCGAAGACTCCTGCCAACTGGTCTGCTATGCTCTGAGGACGCGCCCCGGGATGTGGTCTGGGCCCGCCGCCTTCCGGATGTCCACCCGCTTGAAGGCTCTGCGCACGTCAGCCTCTGAGATGTTCAGCAGGCTGGCCTCCTCAGGCAGCGCTGACTTCGGCGGGCTGCCGTTCACGTCGAACCGGGCGAAGAAGGTGTTTAGCTCGCCAGGGAGGGAGGTAGAGGAGTTCTCTACACTGCTGGTTCTCCCTCTGAAGTCCGTGATTGTCTGCAGCCCCTTCCACACACCCCTCACGTCGTGGCTCTTGAATTTGTCCTCCACCCTGTTCTTATACTCCCGCTTGGCAGAGCCGATGGTCTTGCGGAGGTCGTAGCGGGCTCTCGTATATTCCACCATATTCCTGGAGTCAAAGGCGGCGTTACGCGTGCGGAGTGCGACGCGAACATCGCCATTAATCCATGGTTTCTGGTTGGGATAAATCCGAACCGACTTAGTAGGAACAACGTCATCTATGCATTTCTTGATGAACCCGGTGACTCAGGACGCGTACTCGCTGATGTTATTGTCCGACGCAACCCTGAACATATCCCAGTCCGCGTCACCAAAGCAATCCTGCAGCATAGACTCTGATTGGTCCGACCAGCATTGGACCTCCTTCACAGCGATTGGTTGCTGCTTCAGTCTCTGCCTGTAGGCGGGGAGTAGTTGGATCGAGCGGTGATCTGATTTAGAAAACATGTCTACTATCACTAAGCAATACTTCTTTCCCTCGCTGGGCGATAGTTCGATAAAGTCCATTTGCAGATGATCAAACGGGGCGTCTGGTGGTTGGTGTGCTGCCGGTGTGGTGCGCACACCTCGTCCCACATTGTTAGTTGCACAGATGATACAGGCTTCACACATTGTTGTTTTTTTTTAGTAACTTGTAAAACCTTTGGTGAACCAATGTGTACTAATAGTACTCATCATTCCCCCTTTTGACACATGGTCTTTCCCATGTGTCAATTTTGCATAATAAGGGAATAACCATCTGGGCAGGCACGGCTTACCCTCCGGCCCTACCCATACATTTTACATTTACATTTAGGGCATTTGGCAGATGCTTTTATCCAAAGCGACTTACAAAGAGTACATTTGTTGAAGGAGAGGCAGCAATATACAGTATCACTGTGGTAACTGAAGATAAGAATAGAGCTGTTTTCAAGCATTCATATTTACGAGACGAATAGAACGAGTTTCATAATTGCCAAGTTGCCTGCATAAGTAGCTGGGCAGGCGTGCTATTCTAAGCATGCTACAACATCTGAGAACGAACAACAATGCTAAGTGCCATTAATAAGTGTTAAGACATATAAACACGCAGGTTAGTGCTGGGGGGGGCGGGTTATGTAGAGTCCAGGTGAACTCTGAACAGGTGGGTCTTGAGTCTCTTGCGGAAGCTGGCGAGCGACTCGGCCGTCCTGACATGAGCCGGGAGCTCATTCCACCACTGCGGAGCCAGAACCGTGAAGAGTTGGGACTTGGAAGAGCGATGTTTGGCTGTTTTTAGTGAAGGGCAGGCACGGCTTACCCTCCGGCCCTACCCATACTCCCTCCTTTTTGATACAACCACATATCCGCCATTGTGTCACTTCTGTTGGTTGAGCCTTTGCCTGGATCTCTGTCAGGGATGCTGTGGGTGTGCATGTTTCTTCATGCACATGAGAAAAGTTAACAAATGGTTGCTGAGCAGGACTGAGCAGGCCACTGCATCTACTGATGCAGTGGCCAGAGCTGAACATTTTTTTTTAAGTAAATTGAGAATCCCTTTGTAAACCACTGTTGATTGATAGATGCTAGCATTCCCCCTTTTGACACATGGTCCAACCCATGTGTCAATTTAGCATAATGATGGAACAACCACTTGGGGAGGCACGGCTTATCATCCGGCCCCTCCCACACCCCCTCCCTTATGATACAACCACACTTTCTCCACTGATCAACTTCGCCGGGTAGGGCCCTGGCATGTAGTTCCTGTAATGGGGCTGTCGGGGAAGGAGGTGGTGAGGAGTCATACATGTAAGAGGAATGGTTAACAGGGTTACACGCAGCCGCCTTGGTGACAGGCAGGATTGGCGTGTTTATATACATCGGTGGAGGATAGAGCGTAGCCGATAGTGCATGATAGAGGAGATTTGTTAAAGGAGTTGATCTCCTAGACGCAGTCTGTTAGATCCCGCCTTGGCGGCCGTCATCACCGCGTCCGCTTTTATATCGCGTCATATTAGATCGATATAGTCGTATTAGTAGAATTAGCTTTTACACATTACTATTGACAGACAATGTTTGGATCATCGACATAGATTGTATCCTATGAACAGTCCAGTTTCTCACACCGTTGATTTGATAATCGTCCTTCAGGATCATGACATCTGGAAGGATCAAACAGTTAGTGTAGCAACATCCATCGCGTTATGATCCTCCATCTGCGCGGATAAGGACAAAGTGCTGAGGTGTGTAGAGGATGCCAAACACATTAGACGAACATCACCAGATACTTCAAGCATTCTAGAAGCGTAGGGTCCCTCAGTAATGAGAATAGATATAGGAGCCCGACTCGAGGGCCGACACTACACACTAGCGAATTTAGATTACATATAGCGAGCGTCACGCATGGCGAATAGAAATATATCACTGGGATTACATATATCAACGAGAAATAAACCGACCATATTCACGATAATAACAACCAGATATAACACGGGTCGCAACTTTATCCTAAAAGGCCACTCTGTAAAAGAAATGATGTATGGTATCAATTGAAGACTACAGATGAGACTCGTACGCCGATAGTGACACAAAGACCTGGTCAGCAGGAGGAGACCAATTTTTACATGTTAACATAGCCCAATAAGTTACCCTGGAAATCCAGAGTTCTCGCGAGAGCACAATTTGAATTTGCTCAGCGAGTACTCTGGTAATGAGTAACATGCTCATTAGCTATTCCTGTTGTTCCGAACATAAACCAATCACATCGGTGTATCTGATATAGGCGGGCCAGAGGCGGGCTAAACAGATGACGTCAGCGCTGCGACGGAATCAGTCCGGAATCAGTCAGTAAACATTGCAAGATGGCTATCGAAAATGTTGACTGAGTATCTGTACAAACTAGGGATGCACCGATACCACTTTTTTTCAGACCGAGTACAAGTACAAGTACTTACATTTGGGTACTTGCCGATACCGAATACCGATACGAGTACTTAATAAAACCATTACAGTTCTAATGACTTTGAAAACATGTTATTTTTTGTCTGGGGGGGGGGGCTCCGTTAATTTGCGGTTCTGATGGGGGGGGTGCTCCGTTAATTGGTGGGGACATGTCCCCAGCGTCCCCACTAAATTCTACACCCATGCTCGGTACCATGCGCAGTTGCTATTAAATATATAATATAAGTGTTCCACTCACTTAGCACAACATGAATATATTGAAAATGAATGATTAACTAAATGTATACAACATCTTATCTTTATGTACCACAGCTATATATTGTCTCTTTCAACAAATGTAAATGTAAATGTAATACTGTATACAAAAATGTCAAAATTTTGTAAAATCAACAGGTGTTAGTTCTGAAGATGTACTCTACTACATCAGCGTATACTACTTCAGAAAAGTACTTCTTCCTGTGTAGGATATTCAGCGATGTGTCCTTGGTCAGAAGCTGCTTCAGATTGCTCCTGTATCTTTATTGGATCATATTGGATCAGTGGGTACAACGGTGACTGCGGAGAGAACAACATCGGGAGACGTAGGAAGCGAGGGGCAAGCGAGCGGTATCGCTTTAGATAGAACAACCGAGTCCACTTTGTCTCTTGTGCCTCTTACGGCGGAGGCCATCTTTGATTCTGTTAATCGAAGGTGGACTGGGTTCACAAAGGGAGACTCTCTGAGGGATGCATCCCATTTGGAGAGATGAAGGTTTTTTATTTTTCGTTTGTTTGTATAAAGCGTGTCCTGGCTTTTACACGCGGCTCGGAGGAGGCATCCATCACGCAGCCTGCCACGGCACGCCGGGAAGATGATAAATAACTTGTGTTTCCCGGGCGACGTGCCAAGCAAATATCGTCCATTCAACCCACGCCCGGGTAATATAAACACACACACACACACAGAGAGTGAGAGAGAGAGAGAGTGAGAGAGAGAGAGGTAGGGAGGATGGACAGAGAGAGGGAGGTGGGAGATATACAGAGAGGTAGGTCGATATGAGAGGAGGTGGTTGCTGATAATTCGTCGGTTCTGGGGGGGGGTGCTCCGTTAATTTGCGGTTCTGATGGGGGGGTGCTCCGTTAATTTGCGGTTCTGATGGGGGGGTGCTCCGTTAATTTGCGGTTCTGATGGGGGGGGTGCTCCGTTAATTCGCGGTTCTGATGGGGGGGGTGCTGGGGACATGTCCCCAGCGGTTCTGATGGGGGGGGGGTGCTCCGTTAATTGGTGGGGACATCAGAATTGCTACGCGTTAATTGGTGACATGTCCCCAACACGCCCCCTTTGTATTATTCTTATCAGTCATCTAGGTACCATGCGCAGTTGCTATTAAACATCCATAAACGACAACTCGGTTGCATCTCTTTATTTCAATATTCCTTGGCTAAGAATATTACAAGGTTAACGTTGCGTTGCAAAAGTGGTATCTCCGTGGTATTTCCATTAGGCTACATTTACGTCTCTCTGTCAAACTATTCTCCAAAACAAACTCGTTTCCGTCCTCTGGATACGTCACCCCGTGTATTCTTCTGATTGGTCGTAGTGTTATCCAATTGCGTGCAGTGATATTTTCAAACGCATGCTTGGTGCCGCCCCTCGAGTTGGGCCATTTTCATTACTCATTACCAGACCTACAGCTTTCTAGATGTGGGTCTGGATTTCCAGGCTAGATTGAGCCATCAGAGCACAACCATGAACATCTCCCCATCTCTTCCTCTCACACACACCAATAATATTTCTTAGTCTTATCTAGTTAATTCGGGGGGTGCTCCGAATTAACGGACCCCCCCCCCATCAGAACCGCAAATTAACGGACCCCCCCCTCCCCCCAGAGACGCTGACTCGGAGCCCGTCGCGCGCCTCACGGTAGCGTCATTGCGCATCCTTGGCGCAACATCTGTGATGACGCGTTAACTTTGACAGCACAAAAAAAAACACAAAATTCGATATGAACGTAAGAGCCATGAAACCAGGCAAAGAGCCGCATGCGGCTCGGGAGCCGCGGGTTGGCCAGGCCTGATGTAGCCTAATGGAAATGGAGCCACTAAACGACTTTTGCCGTTTTTGCAAGCAGAATATGAGAATAGTTGGTTTGTACAGATACTCAGTCAACATTTTCGATAGATTGTTTGTTTACTGTTTACTGACTGATTCCGTTGCAGCGCTGTCGTCATCTGTTTAGCCCGCCTCTGGCCCGCCTATATCAGATACACCGATGTGATTGGTTTACGTTCGGAACAACAGGAATTGCTAATGAGCATGTTACTGACTTCATATTTCCTCATCCTCAATATCTGGCCCTCGGTGTATGTGTGCGGTACAGTGTAGGTTCTCAACCTTCATATAACGTGTGTCATCTGGGCACGTTCTCGCCTTTGCGATGTCTAATAATTCCTGATTGATAGAGGACACCGCTGTTGGGATCAAGTCCCACTGATATATGTACAAGGGAGTGTTTGGGTTACATTTTATCAAGGCAAAATTAAGTTTGGAGTGTCGCCTGAACTGTATTCCTTCCGGCATAGAGATCAGACAGATATCCATTTTCCACATTAGATCTCTTCCTAACAGGTTGACGGGGCAATAGGGTGAATACAGGAATGAATGTCTCACTCCTCTGTTTTCCTCATCTCTACACACTAGGGGCATCGTATCATTTTCCCGAACCGTGATTCCTGCAGCCGTCAGGGAGCGGACCCATCTACCACTAAGTTTTGGTTCTCCATCAAGGGCTTTTGTTGTTATCACGGATTCACTCGCTCCCGAGTCTATTAAAAATTCTAATTGTTCTCCCCCTATTTCCAACCTTATCAGGGGTCATTATTATTATTTTTTTATTATATATATATATATTTTTTTTTTCACACTTCGGTCTCAAATGTTACATACGTTCCTTGGGGTGGTGTCTCTAGGTGTGTGATGGCTTCCTGTATCAATGCATGTACATTGGGTGTGTGTGGTGAGATACTTTCCCTGCTGCTGTCTTCTCTGTCGCTGTCCTCCAGTGCCTGCAGGTTGTCACCTTCCCCGGCCTGCGTCACCCCCTTCTGCCACCTGCTTGTTCTTTTTTTTTCTGGTGAACATCGTCGGCCTTGGTTGCGTTTTCTAGGGCATTCTCGAGCCCAGTGTCCTTTCTTCCCACAAATAAAACGTTCGTCTGGTCCGACTTGTCGGTTTCTTGCCTCAGAATTTTGGTTTCTTTGTCCTTGGTACCCCCTTCTTCCACCTCTGCTGTCTCTGAATCTTCCTCTGCCTCTTCCTGCCTCCTGGAACAGCGTCAGCGTGGCCTCGATGCCACTGTGGTGGGTGTGGACTACGGTGAGACAAACCAGGTAATCGTGACAGTTCTCTGTCTTCTCCTGTACACAGGCCACTGTATCTTGGCCATGTCCATACGTACTGGAAATTGTTCTTGGATGCGATTCACGATCGCCGTGATGGCGTTTCCGTAGCCATAATTTGCATGGTTGCCGTAGTCCGTATGTACCAGGCGCAGGGCTGCGGCAGGCCATACTCCGGATATCTTATTCCACCCGGTGCCCATGTGGGACATCAGCAGGCGACGCAGTTCATCGGTGGTGGGGCGGAACTCTCTGCAGAATACTTGGAGTTCTCTGCAGAAGACGGTTCCCCCCACCTCGTTCACCTTCGGGAGGTGCGTCATGGCTTCTTTCATGTCGGCTGCTGTCTACGGTCGGTAGACAAGCTGTGTTTCGCCGTTGCCGGACGATACTTCTATCATGGGCATGGTGGTGATTATGTCATCGCCGTCGGCCTCATTGGTATAGGTGACGCCGCTTCTGGTGTGTTTGGGAGAGCACAGTGACCCCTGATCCATGGTTGTGAATGGATTGTCCTTGGAGAAAGTCTGTGCTGCACCGGCCTGTACACATGAGGATGCTGGCCGTGATCGGGGCTGAACGCTTTCTTGGAGGGATGGATAGAGGGCTTCAGGAGGCACGATGGCTCAGTCGACTGTGTTGACCCAGCTGGACTGGTGCCGGGGCAACGGGCTGGGGCTGGGATGGTGCCGGGGCAGCGGGCTGGGGCTGGACTGGTGCCGGGGCAGCGGGCTGGGGCTGGACTGGTGCCGGGGCAGTGGGCTGGGGCTGGACTGGTGCCGGGGCAGCGGGCTGGGGCTGGGCTGGTCGTTGAGGGGCGGGGAGAGCGCAGTCCAGGTCCGGATCGACCTTAGTGCAAGATGGAACACCGGCAGGATTAGTTGTTCCCTGCCTACTCTGGCGTCTGTCCCTCAACTCTGCTTCCTTGCGCCACATAATAAATGCTGGCCAATCTGTCTTAAATTAATTTTTATCCTTTTTCTTATTGGATCTACGCAAATCCTCATTTTCTTTTACATGCAGTCTGGCTTTTAGCTGGTCTAGCTGTCTTAGAATAAAACTCCCCTTTTTCAGGAAACCCAAAATCCTTCATCCAGACCTCTACTTGTGCTAAAGACCTTATACCGTGTTTGTCATACATTGCTTGCATGTTTGGTGGCAAGTTTTCTCTTTTAACTTCCTTTCCATCAGCAGACTTTGACTCCGGGGTTCCCATCTTCCTATTTCTATTTCTTTTCTTCTCTAAATCCTCACGCCTAAGTTTCACTATGTAATCTCGCTAATTCTTGAAACAAAATGTGATAAGAATAAAACAAACAAAGCAAAACAAATAAAAATGTAAAACCCCACAAAAATAAAAAGATATAAGATATTATTATAATATGCCTCGATGTTTACTTATGTGGTCTTTTGTCCCTGAAGTCGTGTTTTTGGTTTAATAATCATTTCTGAAATTCCGAGACCATCACGTAGGCCTACTTTCCGCAGAGCACAGTACCTTAGTACTCTCGGTTAAAAAATATTCATCAATATTAGTCCAGGTTTCTACTAAACCGTCGGTTAAAAAATCATATGCTGTGATAAGCAGATCACACTTTTGTGTCACGTCTTGTGTTCCAAACGCTCAGTAACACTACATGTCTCGGATAAGATTTCAGAAATGTTAGTAATTAAATTCAAGATCTTCACCAGTTCTTTCGGATCCTCGCCGTCATCCCGGGGGTCCTCAGGACACGGAGGTTCCTCCTCTCCACTCGATTGGCGAGGAGGTGTTGAGGCCCGAAGGGATGATCAGTCAACCAGACGGTGTCCTGAGGCCCGCACGGTCCGACGAGAAGGATCCCACTTCTGACAGCCAAAGTTTGTGGTGGAAAATCTGTTAAAAACAACTAATAAACTGATAAAATAATAAAAACAAACTCATGTCACCAGTGGATTTTAGACCAGTATAGTAGACCAAACATGTATATAAATTATCGAATACATAGTAATCAGGCGCTGCATGGGGTTTATTCTCTGACAGACCACCACGAAAACAGTGGAGTTTGAGAGCCGAAGTAGCCAAGAGACAAAGGAGTTTGTAAGTCTTATAGCCATTTTCCCGCCCAAACATGTCAGGCTGTGACAGATGATCTATAGGACTTCAAAAGAGATATCTCTCCCTCTTTCGGACCGCTCCGGTTCACCTCATCAATCAGGTGTTATCGAATAAGCAAAGGGGGCATAGAGGCTCCAGAGTCTTCCTCGTTAGTGAGGGCACAATGTATTCAAGGAACATAATGCCAACTGGAAGAAAAGGCCTTATATGGACTTTTCCCATTACACTCCATTTGATTATTTTTTAAATCACACAATTAACCATTATACATGGTATAGTGCAACTTAGGAGTCAGTTACTCTGACCACATAGGGATTCTTAGCAGAGACTGAGTCCTTTGTTACTGGGTATGACTTGATAAACTTCTCCTTTACTGTCCTAATGGCCCAATTACAGGAAAAGAGTAAAGGTCACACCATAACCTCCCCATAAAAAAACCCTTTTTGGGGTATGAACTATCAATGACATCATAGACGGAAATGTCAAGCAGTGTCTTAATACATAGTTAATGGGTACATAATGAGCATAAAAACATTCAAATATATCAATACAGCAGCAATCTCTTAACCTCTGAATTAAATTCTAATACAAATTTGCATGATTATCAATAGCTCTCCACTTATTCGATTGGGAAGGGATCTAATGTGGAAACAATTTGATCCATTGACATTCGGAAGTTATGGGTTTACCTTGCAAACGCCAACAGCCAACTCACACCCCCCTCATGGAAATCCAGTTGAGGTTTACTCTGACACTAACACATCAGATGGAATAGTAATAATAATAATAATAATACATTTTATTTATATAGCGCCTTTCAGAACCCAAGGTCGCTTACAGAATTTGAGAGGGGGGGGGAACAGAAACACAGAAGACAACAAGAAAAAAGGAGAGATGGTAACAAATGAGATGAAGGTAGAGTAACTGGCTGGTGGAACACACAAAATAAACAAAAGACAACTGGGACAGTAAATAGACATGTACAAAAAAAATCACAGAAAATAACATGGTGGATGGGGTGAGAGGAGAAGAGAGAGAAGAAGAGGGGAGGCTGAGCAGATGGTAAGGGTGGGAGGAGAAACGGAGGAGGGTCATTTAGGGGTAGGGGAGGTTGTAGGCTTGGGAGAAAAGAAATGTTTTTAGCCGGGATTTGAAAATGGGGAGTGTGGGTGAGTCTCTGACGGTTTGTGGGAGTGAGTTCCAGAGTCGGGGTGCAGTCCTGGAAAAGGCTCGATCGCCAAAGGTTTTGAGTTTGGAAAATGGTATGAAGAGGGTGGTGGTGGCGGAAGAGCGGAGGGTTCGGGTGGGGCGGAGGGGCAGGAGGAGGTCAGTCAGGTAGGGGGGGGCCAGGCTGTGGAGGGCTTTGAAGGTGAGGAGGAGAACTTTAAAGTTAATGCCCTGAGATAAACGGATAACATTTGACAATGATATTAACATGGACATTTCTCAACCCCCAACCACCCACCCTCACACACACATAGGTTTTTTGACAATGATATTAACATGGACATTTCTCAACCCCCAACCACCCACCCTCACACACAGGCTAAGTTCCCTGTTGTGTCTCCATCACGGCCACACGTGATTGAACGATATGGCAGATGACTCGATCCCTATTCCTCCACAACTGCAACCTATACCACTTATCCTATGGGCTGAACATAAGCATCAGTGGGGATTTATTGATTGTACCTCATATTCGGCATCCTGCAACAAGCCAGTATGGAAGGCTGGTTAGCCTATGACGGGTAAGATCCCACCTTGAAACCCCGGGACAACCTAAGGCAGGCACAGTCACGATTACTTGGCCAAGTCACTGTGAGCGCTGACTCACTGGATCATAGAGTGACAAGAGGACGAAAGAACAGGAGAAGCCGATGTGGGGTTGGGAGATGGAGAAGGGAGAGGGGTCAGATGTCAGCTCAGGCAGCAGAAGTGTTGGCCTTAACTGGGGCATCTATATTTTTTTCTTGTGAATCCCTCATGGTATATACTGATTGGCAATAGGCTTTTAGTGTAAAATGGACTTTGGCAATAGTTACAAAACAACTGGTGGTAAACCCATGTATCACATCAAATTTTGGTTTAAATTTTACTGGCTTCAAGTTCCCTTCCAACTAGATTGGCTAGAGATAATAAGGTTAAAGATCATAGCACCACTGGAGACATACATGTAGTGAATAAGGACTTAGCTGTTATGGCAGCTGGATGGGCTGAACAAGAGGGCTCTACATCACCATAGTGCACAGAGTGGGTAGGCATGTTTATGGTTGTGCTCTGATGCTCTACTTTGGTAGCTTGATTCGCAGATTATTCAACCCCTGAATCCCAACCCCATAAAAACAGAAGTTTGTGTGGCTCGGCAGCGATTCCTGATCAACACGTAATCCTGACTGGTGGATTGACAAACAACAACGATAAAGCAGTCTGTCGGCTCAACTCCGCCACCACACACACACTACACACACACACACACACACACACACACACACACCACACACACACACACACACACACACAACACACACACACACACACACACACACACACACACACACACACACACACACACACACACACACACCTACACACACACACACACACACACACACACACACACACACACACACACACACACACACACACACACACACACACACACACACACACACACACACACACACACACACACACACCGGGTGCTCACCTGAGAACAGGGGCAGGGTGAGCTCGGGGTACATGCGGGCGAGCTGGGAGGAGAGCTGTGCCAGGGAGAGGCTGTAGAGCGGAGGCAGGGGCCCGTGGGTGCCGTACAGGAGGCCGCCGGCCCTCTGCTCCCCCATCCTCTTGGAGTACGAACACAGCTTAGCCTCCAGGATCTGGCAACACGGGACAGA
The DNA here is from genome assembly GCA_002895965.2 of Coryphaenoides rupestris. Classification (NCBI taxonomy): domain Eukaryota; kingdom Metazoa; phylum Chordata; class Actinopteri; order Gadiformes; family Macrouridae; genus Coryphaenoides; species Coryphaenoides rupestris. The sequence goes on from PIJE02002148.1 coordinate 72,177, forward strand.
GGCGAGAGGAGGGCTGTTACAAACACACTGGGAGTCATCCAAAGCACACAGGGTCTGAGGTCTGGGCTGGTCTGGGCTGGTCTGTGAAGGGGACCAACAATTATTATTATTATTAATTTATTAAAAATATTTACGTATTTTATTTGTATTTTTTTGCAGCATTCAACTTTTTTTTGTACATTTGAATTCATACACATCCTTAAGGAGATTGAAGAAATATGAAGAAAGCCCGATTTTGATTTAAGGTATTCATAGGTTAGTTGTTGTAGGTTTATAAAATACATTATTATTGTGATGGCAGTTTTCGGTTGAATTACAAAGTGCAGCAAAAAAATCAATATACTGTATAATACATAAATAAATGAGCCTGATGAATAATTGCGATCACAATATTGAGCGCGGTGCAATTGAGATGCCCATCTAAGCCCTAATGGCGCAGCTCCCTTAGTATTGAGTTCTTCACCTGCATTAGCTGCATGGAGATCTCATAGATTTCCCGACTGGAGTCAGAAGCTTTGAAGAGGACCAGGTTAAGCAGGGTCACCAAGTCGCACGGGTAGTTCCTGGGAAGAGAGGGATATACGGTATTTACATGACGCTCACACCACCATACACACACACACATACACACACACACACACACACACATGGCTTGTGTGTGTGTGTGTGTGTGTGTGTGTGTGTGAGAGAGAGGGGTTTCCCGGGGATCACGGCAGGGGTGTGAACTCCTTCCGAGAGACGAAGGAAACAAAGAAAAGGAAGTCTGATCTGGGGATGAATGGCGAATGAACTCTCTCTTTCTCAACCTCATCTCCATCTGGGATGTGCATTATACTGCAGGACGTCGTGTGAAAAACAGCTGCAGTTGTTGCAGATGTGTCTCTCGATGTCTCTCTAGGACACTGCTCAGCTGCCTCTGCCTTCCCCTAGGACTCTGGTTCATCTGTGTCCCCAATGTGATTTATTTGTATTTTATTTTGGTCAATGCCTTTTTGTTAGGTTTCCTGTGTAAATTGATCTGTGCTTAACGCTTGATCGTTCTTACCCTCGCTGTTAAGCACCTTGAGATTTCATTGTATTTTAAAGTGTGCTACATTAGTCGTCACTGAAACCACAAATCCTCAAAGTCGTCTGTGCTAAAAAATGAACGACACATTAAATATTGATCAAACCACAATGGGATGATTGCTGCATTACCCAGAATTCACTGCACACTGGCAACATTTAATAATTGGGAATTAGACCAAAAATTATATCAACGAGAATAAGTTGAGCTACAGAAATAACACATTTACAACCAGTTGTCAACCTTTTATCAGGAAGGTTAAATGAGACATATTATCCCACCAGGTGTGAGCGTGATGAGCCATTCCGGGCCGAAGGGCAAACCGAAGGGATAATCACACTCACACCTGTCGGTATAATATGTCTCATTTAACATTTCATAAAATCGTGTGATCACAATCGCCCCGTAAACCTCCAGAAACCCCCCCCGCCGTCTCCCGGAACAACAACAACAACAACGTGAGGACAGGGGAGGTACTGCACCTGCTCCCGCAGACGGTGGCGATGGCCTTGAAGCAGCCGGAGCCCAGCTGATAGGAGCCCGTGAAGCAGCGGTCCACCGCCCAGTTGAAGAGGTGCACCTGCTGGGCGTTGAGCTCCAGCAGCAGGATGACCACCTCACAGCCCAGCTGGTGCACCTGAGGCCGCGCACGCACACACACACACACACACACACACACACACACACACACACACACACACACACACACACACACACACACACACGCACACATACACACACACTTTTACTGACTGACTGACTGATGGTGAACTACTGGCCAATCACAACCAACCTTCACACAATCCACAAGCTGGTGCCATAGGAACCAAGATATTAATTCTGATATAAAAAATATATAATATAAGTGTTCCACTCACTTAGCACAACATGAATATATTGAAAATGAACGATTAACTAAATGTATACAACATCTTATCTTTATGTACCACAGCTATATATTGTCTCTTTCAACAAATGTTCTCTTTGTAAGTTGCTTTGGATAAAAGCATCTGCCAAATGCCCTCGATGTAAATGTAAATGTAATACTGTATACAAAAATGTAAAAATTGTGGAAAATCAACAGGTGTTAGTTCTGAAGATGTGCTCTACTACATCAGCGTATACTACTTCAGAAAAGTACTTCTTCCTGTGTAGGATATTCAGCGATGTGTCCTTGGTCAGAAGCTGCTTCAGATTGCTCCTGTATCTTTATTGGATCATATTGGATCAGTGGGTACAACGGTGACTGCGGAGAGAACAACATCGGGAGACGTAGGAAGCGAGGGGCAAGCGAGCGGTATCGCTTTAGATAGAACAACCGAGTCCACTTTGTCCTCTTGCGCCTCTTACAGCGGAGGCCATCTTTGATTCTGTTAATCAAAGGTGGACTGGGTTCACAAAGGGAGACTCTCTGAGGGATGCATCCCATTTGGAGAGATGAAGGTTTTTTTATTTTTCGTTTGTTTGTATAAAGCGTGTCCTGGCTTTTACACGCGGCTCGGAGGAGGCATCCATCACGCAGCCTGCCACGGCACGCCGGGAAGATGATAAATAACTTGTGTTTCCCGGGCGACGTGCCAAGCAAATATCGTCCATTCAACCCACGCCCGGGTAATATAAACACACACACACACACAGAGAGTGAGAGAGAGAGAGAGAGAGAGAGAGAGAGAGAGAGAGAGAGAGAGAGAGAGAGAGAGAGAGAGAGAGGCACAAGCCTGAAAATCAACTCCACTTGTTATGAGGAATGAATAAACACGCAGCGAGCACACAGCAGAGAAATGTGTGGTGCACTTTGTGCCTGGAGAAATTAAAAAAGGCGACGGCGAGGAGATGATGAAATTACCGCTCGCATTAAAAGCTGTCCTTCACGGGCCGCCAACCGTTCGGCGGCTCAATGGCAAGGATCTGGTGCTCGGCTTTTGTATTTTGTATTTTTTTTTGTTTATCAGATCAAATCAAAAAAAGCCATCGGCGGGGCGGGGGGGGCTGTTTCTGGGTCAGTTCTTTGTCTGAACACAACACAGAGGGGGAGACGGGGGAGGGTTCTGGGTACCCGGAGGTCGTGGCAGGCCAGGATGTTGTCCAGCCACTTGTAGAGGTAGCCGTCGTTGGACAGGCCCACGTTGTCGAACACGGGCCCGCAGCAGAGCACTGCCGACATCGCCTTGACGGACGGACGGACGGAGGAATAAGATGATAAACGATTATTTCAGGAAACTATTCCGTCGGGGAGAGTTGAATTGTTTTTTTTTGCGCGGGGGTTGATGGTGGTGGTGGTGGTGGGGGGGGAGACATCTGAAATGGACTGCAGCGATGCTATTTCAGTTGCAGGCCCCGCGGTCTGGAAAGCGTGAGAACGTCTGGTCCCGCGTGAGAAGGATTGGGGGGGGAGGCCTGACAGCTAACATTTTTCAGTGTTTCAGTGCCAGTTTGGTTAAGTTGGTTTCAACATGTTTATCTTTATCAATACATTATCAAATCGATCAATCAATCAATACCCAGCTTGTGTTCATAATGTCCCAACAACTACTACAATGGAATTTGTTGGGCAATTCAAAAGACTCTCTCCAGTAAGATTTATTTCAATACACGGCACAAGTTGCCTATGAATTCAACCCGGTGGTGCAGCACTGCGACAGCCCCCCCTTCTACCGCTTCACCGCCACCGGGAAGCCCCCCGCCGGGGCCTCAGGTACCCCCAAATTCTCCTTTCAACTGCCCCAGACTTAACAAGCATTTCTTTTTCATTTCTACATAATAAATATAGTTTAATTCACTTTCATTGACTCACTCTGGTCCACCTTGCACTCGTGTGACTTTATTTGTCCCAGACACCGTACCTTTGTGTCCCAGGTGCTAATTTTATCGTCCCTGTAACACCGGTGCAGCCATAATTTCGAGCCGTGCCGTAAAACCTACAATGATAAACTACAATGACCTCACTCTTGGTCAAGAGTGAGGTCATTGTAGTTTATCATTGGAGGTTTTATGATTGCTTTTTGGTCGGTTCAACCGCCCTGATTGCTTCATATACTCCGGCTGGTCACCAAGCACACCAATACACATGGCTTGGAATGAATTTACAAAATATGACTGTTTGTTTGCTCTGCATTTTCCTGTTTGAATAAAATTTTCAGGCACCACATCCAGCAGCAACACGGTCGTCGCGGGCCAGGAGGGCTTTGCCGACACAGCAGACGAGGTCAAGGTGTCCAAGGAGAGCGAGGAGAGGTAGGGCCTCCGCTCACACTCACACACCCAGCAGCTCTGACCGCCTGCCTGGCCGGCCCAGAGCCTCACCGGGTTCACCGCGAGGTTCTCCAGGAAGAGGAGAACCTCGCGGTGAACCCGGTCGGTGGTGCTCGCTCTTCATCATCACACCGCCGTTGTTCTGTGATCCCCGCAGGCTCAGCCACATCAAGCGCGCCCACAACCGCCTGGAGTCGCGATACAGCAACAGCTCCGGAGGGTCCTACGACGAGGAGAAGAGTGAGTATCTTCCTCCCCCCCAACTGGGCCCACCCCCCCGGGGGGTGAGGGGTGAGGAGGGCTGTGAATTGTCTAGCAGTTAGCTTGCTGCTCGATAGTGTTATTGCGGTGGATTGGGGATGGTGTGTCTATTGATTATGCATGAGGAGGACCGCAACTAACAAGAGCAGGCCCCTGAGATCTGTATGGGGGCCCGCGGCCCTCTAAGAGGGGGGGCCTCTGTGAGGAGAGCAACTGGCACTGGACTAAAGGAATACTGTGAAGGGGGAGGCGGAGGGTTGCTCAGCCGCTGCCAGTGACCTGAAAACAACCTCCTTTCAACTCCATCCTGGGTCCGAGTTGCTGCAGCGCCCGACTAACCGTGAAGCTTGTAAATAAAGGTTGAAACGATTTGTCTTTTAATCAAAGTCTCGATAAAAGTTCCAGTGTGCAACAGACTATGGTGGACCGATAACAGCTATTTGGAGATAAATAAAGAACCAATAAACAAACAAACTTACAGTACAGTGGGTCAATGCAGAAGATTGAAACTCCCGTCATCGTGGGGCGTGGGTCAGGACCACATGCTTTGTTACACACAACCATCTGGGAAGTCGTCCTTTCACGCTGTTGGGAAAAGGGCTAGGCCACTGTGGCAGGTGATTGGATGAAGCATCGGCCTATCGCCACACCTGTTGCTGCCGGGTGAGAGAAACAAAACAGAAGCTTGCGCGATCAGAATGGTCTCACGGCGGGGGGCTAGGGTTCAAAAAAAGTTCGGAATCACAAAAAAGGGACTTTCCATATTAAATATGTGTGTGTGTGTGTGTGTGTTTCCATCTCCATCAGGTGACCCGGTGCCCCCCTACACTGCGTGGCTGCTGTCGGTGGTGGAGACCAACCAGGCCCACCCTCTGCCCATGCCCGCCAATGGTGGGTGCTGGGTCCCGCTGGTGGATTTCCTGCCCGAGACCACCGTCACCCCCAGAGGACCCCTGCACAGGTACGACCCCTGCCTTCGGAGTGTTCCTGGATTAAAGTGACGTGAAGTTGTGAAGTTGTTGTTGGTTTTTGTTGTCCCCTTCCCTTGTCATTGTGTGCGCTCTGTCAAGTTGAATGTTCCATACGGTGGACACTGTCTCCACAATGATTTTCCTTCCAGACAACAAGGTTTATCTAATCTCATCTGAGAGGTTGTATTACATATTGGACAGAAGGTTAATGTTGTAATCCTGTCTCCTTGCCGGACTTGGTGTCTCTCGTTAATGTGATCATCAAAGTATGAATTCTAAGCAGGCTGTTTATTGATTCATTGCGATAAATGTCAGGTTGAGGTTTATGTTAATCTTGCTTAAGTAGTCTGTGGGTCGGCTGAGGACATTGGGGGATCGGACCCAGTAACTTTTGGAAGGGAGTTGATGTCCGTGAAAGGCCTCCTCCTCATCCTTGGTTGTCTTCTCTATTTGACAGGTGTAACATTGCGGTGCTCTTCATGACAGAGATGGTGGTGGACCACAGCATCAGAGCAGACTGGGCCGTCCACCTGCCCCTGCTGCTGCACGCCCTGTTCCTGGGTACGTCCGCACCTGACCCTAACCCGAAAACTGACCCTAACCCTGACCCTGACCCATCACCTTAAGCCTGACTCAAACCCTGACCCAAACCCTGACCCTGACCCTCACCTGACCCTGACCTAACCTTAACCCTGACCCTGACCATAACCCTAACACCTAACCTTAACTTTCATCCTAACCTTGACCCTAAATTCTAAGTCTAACCTGAGCCCCAATTTCTGTTATTCTTCCAAAAAAGCCATTCAGAAAGTTCTCCAGGAAAAGTGACCTCCGACAGGAAATCATTGGAGGCTGTCCTCCCAACTCCTCTCTCTCTCTCCCTCTCCCTCTCCCTCTCCCTCTCTCTCTCTCTCTCTCTCTCTCTCTCTCTCTCTCTCTCTCTCTCTCTCTCTCCTCTCTCTCTCTCTCTCTCTCTCTCTCTCTCTCTCTCCTCTCTCTCTCTCTCTCTCTCTCTCTCTCTCTCTCTCCCTCTCTCTCTCTCTCCCCCAGGTATGGACCACTACCGCCCGGAGGTGTTTGACCACAGCAAGCGTCTCCTGCTGCACCTGCTGATCACGCTGTCCTGCAACACCAACAACGACAACTTCCAGGGCATCGCCTCAGTCCTGCTGCAGAGCCGTGAGGCCAACGCCAGCAAAACCCTGACCAGCCAGCCCAGCTTCCAGCCGGAGGGCTCCGCTGCGGGTACCATTGCACTTATAAAAATCGTACTTTTACATTTCCTTAGAGGCTTCCTTAGTGGGTTCCCTTCCCGATAAAAGTAAAACTGTCTGTTCTCTTTCTCAACCTCAATTGGATTTCCCCGTGTTGGGTAACTACGTGCTTCGTCAAGCTTTTTTTGGAATATTTGCACACATCGTAAAAATAATGACGGGACATGTCAGGTTTTGCGTCTTGGATGAAACCAAGACGTTCTCTGGATCTCATAACAACATCTCTCCGTCGTCTACGAGGGGGGAACTCCGGGAGCGTGATTTACGAGTGACGTGCAGATTGTGGCGCGAGGAACAACAACCGTGCACGTACCGCCATTAACCTTCATTAAGCGGAGAACCGACGATGAAAATGAGCTTCCCTGAGGGGAGGCTGGGTATGTTGCGTTAGCGTTAGTGTTTGCGTTTGCATTGGCGGCAGCTGTACATCCAACCCAGCAATTCCTCTCTCAGGCTAATCTCTGCCCCCAAGTACCGGCAGGAATTTTGCTTACATTCCTCGTTGGGGAGGACAGATAAGTTCCTTATCAGGAAGGGGAGGAAATATTTAGAAACGGTGCCAACAACATTATTGTGTACAGCGGACATCAGGGGTCTTGATTAAAGCATTCCAAACCGGACTATTTATACCCCCGGCCCAGACGGACCTTCTGCAGGGTGGTGCTGCTCACATCTGGAGATTATCTTCAACCACCCCCCCGTTTTATATTTATTTTGAATGTCTGGGTGAATGTAAATCGGTGTGTTTGATATAGTTTGGTGGGCGAGGGTATTCACTTGATATGCAAAATCCGTCCTCTGTTTAAAGATTAAATTAAATTAAGACTTGATCGCAACATATTAGATTAACGATTCAATGCCAGGGATTTAATTCAATAGCTAGCCGTACCTATTGAATTAAACTCCCAGTATTGGATCATGAATCTGACATTGATGGCTGCAACGGGGGGAAGTAATAAAACGTAGCGGGCCGCCGCTTGTGCAAACACAACGTCTCAGTGTTGCGTCTACGCCGTGAAAGAACGCTTCCTCGAGTGTGTGCTAAGTGAGCTTTTGGAGGAGCCTGTCATTGCACTTATCGTGTGAAGTGCGGGGGGTATCTGGGGGGTCTAGGGGCCGAGTCTACAGCCGGCCCGGACCCGGCTGAGGAGAGACAGCAAACGAACAGGGGCTGAGTTATGGATGGGGGTCAGGCAGCACTTTCTATAACGTATACATGCTGTCAAAATAGAGGAGGATATCAGGGGGCGGCTGGTGAAGTTGCAGTGGATGATCTTCAGGCGATGATCTTCAGATCTGCTGCTGCTGGTCGGGCATCGAGCTCGTATGCGGGAGTGGAGCGTCCTTTTAGCACAACTGAAACACAAACAAACAAAGGCGATATTATCTTGGCCCGTGTTTTGCCGGGCGATCGCATTACGGCCGCCGCACAAACATTGGACCTGACGGCCCCTGAAACAGACCAGGGGAAGTGGAACCTGTAGACAGCACTAATTGGATTCTGAATTCCTGGCATGCCAAAAACACAGCCCCTCCCACTGCTCTCCTTGGGACTCCGACACACACACACGCACACACACACACACACACACACACGCACGCACACACACACACACACACAAGGCCCTCCGTACTTCAACACCTGCACCTTTCAAAGTAACAGCGCGGCCACGCAACCTAGTGCTGTAAAACCTGCACAATGCATCAGAGTGAAACTTTTATTTTGAAATGTGTTTTTTTTTCAGTCTATAAAAGCGTATACATGCACATTTTAACATGGGAGCGTCTTGGGTTGTTGTCTTGTCTTGCACAAGACAAACATGCAAACATGGCGGTCAAAACAGACACTTTCGTCCTCCTTCCTTTACATTCTGCCTCCCTCCACCTAATAACAACCACCACCCGCCTCCTCTCCCATTCCAGGTGGAGGTTTTGACTTCCTGAGGGAGTGCCAGGCATCTCCCGTCCCGGACTCGGGCCTCAGCTCCTCCTCCACCTCCTCCAGCCTCAGCCTGGGCGGGAGCACCAGCAACCTGCCCGACATGTCCCAGGAGGAGCTGGACTCCTCGGGCCAGCCGGACGACAAGACCAACAAGCTGATAGAGTTCCTCACCACCAGGTACGAGGGGTCTTCTTCATCCATCGAGGCCATCTTGGTGCCATCTAGCCTCTAAACACTCGCCGCGGGTCCCTGTCCATATTGACAAGTTTGTCCCTTGATTTAGCGCCGCCCCCTACTGGTTCCTCATCCAGACCAGCAGATTCTCACACACAGGATCAACCCAACACATCACACACATGGAAATGTAAAAGCAAATCTGTATTTTATGCAAAAAAAGTCACTAGCTGCTAACATGCTAGCACAGCTGACTTACCTGCACATTATTTGAATGCACGTTAGTTGCATTGCGATGAAAGAAAGGAAGACGAACGCACCATTTGGATGTTTTATTGGTTTGTTTGAACTGGGTCACATCATAACAGTATCCTTAATGTTTATTGGTTTGTTCTCAGTGGATCACATCATAACAGTACTGTAACCTGGGAGCTTCCATATGTCCAGTCTCATCTCTCATTTAAACCAAGCTGAGGAGAGGT
>PIJE02002149.1:15243-20243 GCA_002895965.2 Coryphaenoides rupestris
GTGTGAGTTCCGTTCACGTTCATGTGACCGACGAACAATTAACCGATGATGAACTCGGGAACGAACGTGTGCCTCTCCGGAGACACAGAACGGTTCGGGAAATCTGTGTCTGTGTCTCTTCTGTGTGTGTGAGTGTGTCTGTGTGTGTGTGTGTGTGTGTGTGTGTGTGTGTGTGTGTCTGTGTGTGTGTGTGTGTGTGTGTGTGTGTGTGTGTGTGTGTGTGTGTGTGTCTCGCAGCAATGTTTCTGTGTGTTTGTCACGACCACGCTGAAAGGTTTGTTTATATGGATTTCTTAAATAAATACAGATGCGTGCTGTGGTTGGCCTTCGAGATTTGGCTGTCATGGTTCACATTGTCTTTGTCTTGTCTTTCTGTGTGTGTCTATGTGTGTGCGTGTTTGTGTGTGTGTGTGTGTGTGTGTGTGTTGTGCTGTCTTGACTTGCCACATCAGATGACCACCGCTAACTCCACACACACACGCACACACACACACACACAAACACAAACACACACACACACCCGGAAAACTACAAGTTTGCATCCATCAATAACCATTTATAATCTCTTATAGTTATGCCAGCCGTTGTAAAATGTTAGTGTGAATGTGAAAAGTACTCAACGCTCTCTCTGACTCTCTCTCTCTCTGACTCTCTCTGTCTCTCTCTGACTCTCTCTGACTCTCTCTGTCTCTCTCTGACTCTCTCTGACTCTCTCTCTCTAGAGTATAAGCCATTTTTAGTTTTATAGTAGAAGTAGTAGTAGTAGTAGTAGTATACATATTTTAAGTTAGCTCACTAGTTCACACATTTGTCAGATTCATTTAGTCTAAGTTGTAACGTTTGAACGACAAGGAGCACATGGTAAGAAGTGGGGAGACTTAATCGTAAGCGTCTTTGAGTACCTTGAAAAGCGCGATATAAGTCCTATGTATTATTATTATTATTATTATTATTTAATGACTCACTATGTAATTAGGCATCATTGAGCTGCATATATGAAGAAATCTAGGACATATCGCGGACACCTCTAACTTTAGGGAACGGCGTCAACATTGTCGTCATATGATGCGTTTGAATTGCTTTTATTAATGCTCAGTTCATTTACTTGTCCTCAACCTGTGTCACTCGCATAACTTTTTTTCAGAGACGAGTCTCCTGACCCGGTGACGTGCTGAACTCCGGAGCCTTCGATGTCTCCTACTGATATTGCACTACTGCACCAAGGTAGACAATGAGTGGAGAAATTGGTCTCTTAGTGGCGGCGCAAAACTCAAAACCGGCTAACCTCTTCTGTGTGTCCGCAGGAACCCTGGGCTTGATTAGGATGTGTCTTCTAAACCGGGTCGCTCGGTTCACAAGGGCATGATAAGACGATCATGGGGATGGATGTCAGTATCTCTGTATTTCTTGTCCCTGCTGCTTCCCAGTGATCACATGTGCCTGGTACACCTGCAGCCAAGATCTGGTCTCCTCTCCTCCTGGGTTCCTCCTCCCAACACTCCCAGCACCTCATGACGGACGGTCCGACAACAACGTCTTGCCAAGAGGAAGGTCCGTCTGCGAGACCGGCTCAAGTAAGTCGCAGTAACAAGCCGTTTCATTTTCCTTGATCATATCGTTTACTTACTCAAATGAATGAGCATGTCAAAAATATGCATTATTTTAATGATCTGTATAACCTTATGCACCACAGATCAGAGGTGCTTGCTTTGAGGTAGTGACACCAGTATTGCTGTTGCGTCTAATACAGCCTTCTTCTTCTCCTCCTCTTCCTCCTCCTCCTCCTCCTCCTCCAGGATGTGCATGTGATGATGTCACCACATGACGATGCCACCGGGTGCGAAGTATAGAACATAGAGTAGCAGAGAGTTTAATGGTGTATCATTCATAAAGTCTGAACTCTCATTTGCTTCCTGTATATCCCCGACTGTATGTGTCTAACTCATCATCTCGGGGCGTCCTGTGATAATACAGACAAATGTGTTGTAACTTTGACAACCATCAATACACTTTTGTCTCGACTACACGTCCATCAATGTTCCATCAATGTCAATGTACCTATGTGACTGAAAATACCACTCATAACGTACTCATAACGTAACAAATAATGTCTGCATTCTGGCGTCGTCGCAGTGACTCGTCGTTGCATACTGTCATAATTATTTCATATCATTCATCGTTACAAGAACGATATCAAAGTGGGCCGTGTGCAGAGATTCAAGTCCGCCCCCACCAGTGTGCATGTCCACGAGCCACTACTGGTTGAACCCGTCTGAATATCTTGACAGAAGCGTCAACCTATCCAGTTGCAGTGCTGATGTACAATGTGTGTTTTATTCAAAGCGACTTACGGTCAGAGGTCACAGATAGCGACACGCCACGTCACTCAGGAGGAGAAGGTCCGGTTGGGCATTCTACCGATATTGGAGACGTTTTGCAGACCTCTCGTCTCGTCTCTGGATGTCAAACTCCTCCTGGTGAGACTATTTCGTAATGTTGTTCATAAATCTATTTCTGCTTTAGTGATCCACAGTGGCACAGTGTTATGTTAAGTGTGTGCCTTCATATCAAACCGATATCGGAATGACAAATTAAATGAAAAGAAATTACAGGAAAATCAATAGGAGCACAAATCATGTGTTTGGTTGTATCAATCTCCTCTGATTATAAACAGCTGTTGGGCTCACACACACACACACACAGACACACACACAGACACACACACATACTCACAATCACACTCACACACACACACACACAACACACACACACACACACACACAGACAAACACACACACGCGCACACTTCCTAGGAATTAGGGCAGGCCTTCAACATCTTATTTTGTTCGAAATGCACGAGCCAATCCAAGTATAATCCACAAGCTATCCACCGAGAGCAGAGGATCTATTCATCAGTGTGCAGCGCCAACAACAACAGCATCAAGCTAACCCGCAGGGGCGGGGGCGGGGGGAGGGGTGGGGGCGCCATGCGATGCTAAAGTGAGCTGTTCCGTTGCATCGCGGATCCGTCAACGCCACATCGACCAGCCACCGTGACGTAGTGCTTCTTTAAACATTGTTATTTTTTATTTCAAAAGTACACAAACAGGACCAATGTCTTCCAATAAGGCAAAGCTCAAATATCAACAACCACTCAACGTCAGAGGACTCTACGTCTCAAAGTCACAGTTTATGGGTATCACTTGCAAATCGTAAATAATAAACTTTATTTCTAGATATGTACACATCTTGCTGTTTTTTTTTTTTTTTGTTCTTTGTCATCATAGTTATCCCCCCCCCCCCCCCCCCCCCCCCACCCACCCTCCAAACAAAAATAGAATTAAGAAATGGATAAATGAACAAAGAAATACTGATCAGAAGACAAAACATAATCATCAATCATAACCCCCCCCCCCCCCCCCCCCGGTCACATACAGTATATTCATCTTCATCGGTTCATTGATATCATTTTCAATCTTCAGAATTATTTTGTCCATGAGAGGTTAAGGGTGGAGGGCAGGGCTGGTGCAGTGGTGTGTTAGGTGTGTGATCTTTCTCTCTGTGTTGGCATTGGGACCCCCCCCCCCCCCCCGGTTTCGACCTTGGCCCCCTAGCCTGGTTGTTCTGTCCGCTGCACAGCTTGCATGGAAAAAGCCCCTCCCACCCCCCACAAAAAAAAGAAGACAAATATCTTAAACAAACCATGGGAAACCCCACAACCCCCCACCCCCCGAAAGAAAATATTGATTATTGCAAAAGCACCATATTGATTATGACTCACACAGATGTCATAGAGCTAAACCTATAAGAGACAGGGGGAGGGGTTCCCCTTCAGAAGTCGTGCCAGGCATTACCGGGTTCGCTCGGAGGGTGGGAGGGTGGAGTCTAGGGGCTTGGGGAACCGTGTCGAGACCACCCCCCCCCCGAACGGAACACACATTTAGATGGGGGCGAGGGGGAGGAGGGTTGGAGGGTGGGGGGGAGAGGGGGGGCGGCGACATCAGGCCGATCCAAGTCACGCTCCGGACGAGAGAGGGGAGGAGGGGTGGTGGGGGGGGGCGTGGCGCTGGGGCAGAGTGGGCGCGGCCGTGGGGGCCATGGGCGTTTGGGTGGTGGCACCGCGGGCATCCCCGGTCACCTAGGGAACAGAGGCAGGAGGAGGAGGACAGAGGAGAGCAGCGTTGCCGCGGGTGACGGGGCGAGACCCCAGGCTCCCCCGCACTCCATAGAGTTCTCCTGTGGAGAGAGAGGAGGACGGGATGGGAAAACACACACACAGGGAAACAGATCCAGACATGGTCAATAATTAAGAAGAAATAATCTTATGATGTCGGTAGGGTGAGTGTGTGAGTGCGTGTTTGCGTGCATGCATGTGTGTGTGTGTGAGTACATGCATGCATGTGTGTTTGTGTGCATGCATGTGTGTGTGTGTGTGTGTGTGCATGCATGTTATTACTCTCTGTGTAATGTTCAATGTTATGCACCACTTTCACAAAAGCAAACATTCCAGGTTTGCAAAAACTCAGGCAATAGAGCTCATTTTGATTCTGATTCTGACGTGCGTGTGCATGCGTGGAATGTGTGTGTGCATGCACGTGCGTGTGTGTGTGCATGCATGTGTGGTGTGTGTGTGTGTGTGTGTGTGTGTGGGGTGAGGTAGGGGCGGGAGCTGCTGTCACCTCAGGGTGGAACGGGTGACAGGTATCCGGGCGCCTTCTGTCCTTCTGGAACTTGAGCCTCTCACACTTGAGCGATTCATTATGTGTTGTCCCGCAGTCAAGGGTCCGAACTGAGAATTCGGCGTATTCCCCCCCCACCCCCCACTCCCCACTCCCCACTCCCCCCACCACCCCCCAGTGCAAACTCTTTACCCCTAGCAGAGGTCTATTCCTCCGTCGTCATGTTTATCATGGAAAGGAGAGTGTGTTTTCTCTGCTACCCGCAGAAGAATGTCCCCTTATTTGGGAGGACGGGATATTTCTGTTTTTTTCCTCGTTCAC